>MJUT01059077.1:216730-249488 GCA_002080005.1 Gigantidas platifrons | reverse complement strand
AATGGCCCTGACTTGGTACAGGCATTTCCAAAGAAATGGTGGGTTGAATCAGATTTTACAGCGCCAAACCTCCCGCTTCCATTACGGTTAAAAGTCCCTGTTGTCGCTATAACAGCATTTTTAACAATACTGGGACAAAATAGGTATAATAGTAGTCAACGCAGTACTTTATGGAAATCCATCGTTTATTATCGTCTCTACAGAACGGTTTAACTACACGGTAATCTTCTTACACAATTTGATTTCAAATGAGATGTTGAATGACGTCATATCTAAACCACGATTATTTAATCCTTATCTTTATACGTTTTCCATATATACTTTATGAAAATCCATCGTTTATTATCGTCTTTGCAGAGACAGAATATTTTTCGACAAGATCTTGGTATCGAACTATAAACTTTTGAAGAGATCGAAAAAGACGAATTTTTTTATAGCCCTGGTCCAGTAGCGTATTTCTCAGATAAAGATGACGTTTCAAGAAATTAGATTAATTGCTACTGACCCTTGCATAGTGAATCAATTGCGATAAACACCACATACAGGAGAAGCTGGTATATTGCTGCACATATTTGGAAAATTTATGATTTTAAAATTGAAGTCATCCCGTTTATCATAATTTTTGTACTGAGTTGACCACTGTCGTCAAATTCGAGGTATAAGTCCAAAAATGATGCGGACGAAGCTGTATCTGTGGTCTCTTTAATTTCCAGCTCTAGAGGATATATCAATGGAAGAAATTCTGCAAATCTAGGATTATTAATAGATAAAACGTCATCAATATACCTGTATGTGAAATTAAAGGCTCTAGCTTCATGAATCTTCTTATCTTTTACAAGATTTTGAAGAAACTCCGACTCATATGAGTATAAAAATAATATATTTAACCCTGTTTAGGCCATATGGTTTAATTTCTTGCTCCCAAACACTATTATATTATTTGGCTTTCAAATATTTTGGCTTTGAGCGTACATGATGAAGATTATTCCAGAAACGCGTCGTGCACACTAAATTAGATTTCTCCCATGCATTGTTACTGCGTTTTAACCCCACCGAATCAGTGGTTGAAAAATCTGTAATCCTCTAGAGGATTAAAATGTCTCGTGCCTTTCCCCGCATTCATTTCAAACGCATTAATTTCAATTTTGAAATAAAGTTTGTGCTAAATAATGGGAGAAACAAATTCTCCTTCAGTTGCCCATGTGGGTTACGATATTTCTCCATTCTACAGAGTTAAATTAAAAATTCTAACCTTTCGCCTGACGGCTTGTGGTTAAAAATTTTAATTTAGCTCTCTTGAGTGGAGAAATATCGTAACCCACGGGCAACTGAAGGAGAATTTATATATCTACGTTTTTATAATGAATATATATCTGCAAAACTTCGTTTTTAAAAGTTAAACAGCAATGAAACAATCAATCATGAAATAAAATCCACAGTCAAGCCTTCTTTAAAGGGCACCTCTATATAACAAAACACTGTCTATAAAGAGCAGTCCAATTTCCCCATTAATGATAGTGTATGTAATTTTAACCTGTATATAAAGGGCAAGTGCTCATAAAGAGCACAATTTCAAGTTACCCTGAATGCCCTTTATATACAGGTTCGACTGTATAACAAATATTGTTTGTAGTTGTCCATGATCTGTTTAAGACAATATTTCTCTTTGTGCATTAATTGTGGTAAAGTCTAACTAACAGGGTATAACACAAATGATTATATGTGCATTGATCAAAGCTGTGAATAACATTTGTCTATATTTTCACATTAAAGAGAGTGGTTAGACAACATTGTTATATAAGAAACAATAAACTTTCGTATTTAATGGCGTTGATGTACACAACAGTGGTCACTCCTACCGCATCAATGCATTAACAGTCGTTTAACAGTTATAGTATACTATTGGAATTGACATGTTATGGGAAAAATAACGATTATTTTGTGTCGATTCATAGGAGTATTTCAGTAGTATTGTGAATGTACCACCATATATTATTGATAAGTATAGCATTCAACCAACTTTCTTGTGAACCACAATTTGGTTGGTTGGATTTATGGTGCTTAACGCCACTTTCAACAATATTTCAGTTATATCATGTCGGTCAGTTTTATTGGTGGAGGAAACCGGAGGACCCGGAAAAAACCACCGACCTGCCCCAAGTCACTGAGAAACTTTATCACATAATGTTGTACTCCTTGCCTTGAGCAGGAGTTGAACCCACAACATCAGTGGTGATAGGCATCAGTTGCATAGGTAGTTGTAAATGCAACTACCAGACGATCACGGCCACGAAGGCGCCCAGCCACAATTTGGGTGAATATGGTAAAACAAATGCGTGAGTGGCGAAATTTGTCAATGATGATATAATAATTGACCTTTATAATAATTGACCTTTATAATAATAGAGCTTGAAGAAGAACATAATTATTATATAACTACATTGTATATCTATTTATCTATTATAAAAGCACTTTTCCCGATATATACATCATTATTACATAACAGACAGAAAGGAAATAAAATGCCGAGTGACATCAGCTGTGCATTTATAAAAACGATAAATGCTGTCTGCAGATGTTTTGTATTGTTGCAGAAGTCATACATTTTACATTTTTAGCCAATATGAACAATCGATTTGTAGAAACGTTTACTAAGATATCACAATACTTTACAAGAGAATGTGTCATGGCTTTAAATGTGGTTTGTAAAGATATTTTAATCTTATTAGTAATCTGAAGTAATAAAACATATTTACAATTTATTGCATAACAACCAAATTTCCAGAAATTGTGTTGTTCCAGTGCTCAGGTATGACATCACATAACCGATAGGATATCGTAAGTCATGTGAATTTGACGGGTGATATAAAAATCAGTTAGTGTAGAATGAAGTTTCAGCAAGCTTATGAATCGGTTTAGTGTTGCAGATTATTTGTAGAACTTTTTAAAAAAGATTTTCTTAAGAGTAGCCGTTGTCTAGGTGTTAAAGCTATCGATTTCCGTATAATTACCACTAGCCTATCACTAATGAGGTATAAGAAGAGTTTGAAGATACCAAAGAGGAAATCAGAATCCGTAAATTAAAGAAGAATAGACAACACAATGGCCAAAAGAAAAAGGACAAACAACGATCTCCAAAACAGACACATAAAAGTAAAGATCGAGTAACACGAACCCCACTAAAAACTGGGGGTGAATTCATGTGCACCGGAAAGATAAGCAGTTCCTGCTGCGCTAGTGGCACCCGTCGTGTTAATCTAGCTACAAATCCGGTGATACGTCATGAAAGAGGTAAGGACCGGGGAGTGCTTAGGACAAGTGGAACATATCCGTGGTCATCTGTGACACAGATAATCCATAGCGGTCAACCATGTCATGGTGACGACTGTAAAACTTTCGAAGTGATAACTTCAACTTAACCAAGAGGAAACCTTGGTCCAGTAGCTTCCTTCTTAGCAGCAACCCTCTATCAAGGAAACCAAGCTCTGGAAATATAGTCCATATGCAGGTGCTGCTGGAATGTTGTTACATATAAATGTAAAGTTCACAATGGGAAAATTGAAATCATATCTTTTGTCGTAAATTTTCGTTCTTAACCGCCCTTCATTGTCAAATGAGGTATAATTTACCCATTTAAAACGCATACATGCTAGTAGTTATTTGTTTTCATTTTTACCCAACTCCGTCTTGCGGTTATGTAAATCTTAATCAACCGAATGCATCTTTTGGCGAAATGAGCTGTTCGGCCGTTTTTCTATTTTTTTTTCTTTTTCCATTCTCAGAATCTGTAAAATATAAAACTTGCTTGACATTCTTGAAATATTTTGCCTCTTTTTCTTTAATCTGAAATATTATTTTATGCACTTATTTTCAGAAAATCTCACACTTTAAACCGCTTTGAAACAAGGGGTCCAATATTTCGAATCCAATTAAATTCAGGGTTATTATACAACAATGGAACTAATATTGAAATAAATAAAACATTAGTTGTAAAGAGAGTTAGCAACCGTTGGTTCTAATGCGGTTGAATTTTTCCCCATCAAAATTGGGTAGAATCACTGTACTGGGCACTAGTTTTAGAATAACATAGAGTTGTGAAATGTAAACTCCATACGCTGGTGATGCTGGAATATTGCTAATGATAAAGGAGAAGTTGACTATTGGAAAAGTGACGTCATCGTGTTTGTCGTAGAGTTTTGTTTTTAAACTACTTCCGTTGTCGAATTCAAGGTGAAAGTCAGGGTAAAAAGCAGACTTTTGCATGACACTCATACTGGAATATAGAACTGTCAGATACTCACAACAGAAAATGATTTGAATGAAAAATGTGAAAGGGAAAAATGGTCAGATATTAATTTGCTTTAAATACAATGTATATGTTAGAACAACTTGTTCCATGTTGGTTGGTCAACAACCGCCTTATAACAATCAATAGATGACTCTTCGTTTCCAAATTACATAACGATCGTCGGTCTCAACAAAAAGATCAGACGACGTTTTCCTTTATCACCTTATTATAGCTGCCAAAAATAGCAGATGATAACAAAAAATCAAAATCGCTGCAAAGCTTGCTCTGTATTTAGGTCAACAATATATTATATACATTTGTACAGCGAAGCAGAAAATCAATACAATTTCCTTTACATATTATTGTTTTTCTTTTAATTAGGACATATATGTACGTATTAATATGTATAAGAATGATCAGATAAAAATGTTATCAGTCTGAAAATGTCGGATATGGCGCTCTGGACTGCTTCCGCCTCACCATTGACCAGGTTCAGATGCCAGTCAAAGCCAAAGCATATCCGACTATTCTTGACTGTAATCGTATGTACTGCAGTCAAAAGTTAATTATATCACTTGGAAAGATAATGTTTTATTTCTCCATCATCATTTTTGTTATACATATTCATTTTTTCATTTTTGTTACCAACGGGGTAACATTACGACTTTTATTGTATCTACCTCTGTGAATTTGACAGATTTGTAAAATATTACGAATATAGAAAAAACATGAACAGTTGCATTCTAAAAATGACAAAAGATGTAAATTTCTATATCGTATTCGAAAGCAATTTAAGACAATTAGTACAGGCATGACTAACAGGGAAGTCAATTGATTAACAAAGGCTACAGAGAAGATATTCAAAATACCACTTCAAATGATTGTTTTGATGGTTGCAATCGTTAAAATTGGTAGCTCTGTACAGACTTCCAATGTCTCACCTTATTTTCCTTGCATTGCACAACAATGCATGACGGGTGAATACATGTATACAAAACGTAATCTAGCTATCGACTAGATTAAAACGCAGTAGAAGTTCATCACATTCACACGAAACTGTTATCATCAACAATTCTCAAACTGCATTCTTTGTATAACTCCTGTTTGAAAAGCCCTGTCACGTACAGACCATTATGCTATTTTATAAAAGCTATCACTTGTAAGTTATTTTGAATATTGGTCATCACAGAATTTTCAAACCTGTTGGATCAGACAAAGACGAGGAAGAGTAACGAGATTTTCTAAAAACATATTTTTCAATCATTTCAACCCTCCCAACATCCTTCATCAAAACATTTCGTAATCGTATGGTAGTTGGATTTATAACTACCTATGTAATTAGTTTTTATTACCACTAATGTTGTGAGTTCGAATCCCGCTAAGGCGAGGTGTACTCGATACATCGGTATGTGATAAAGTTTGTCAATGACTTGCGGCAGATCGGTGATTTTCTCCCGGTATTCCAGTTTCCTCCACCAATAAAACTGACTGCCACGATATACCTGAAATATTGTTGAAAGTGGCGTTAAACACAAAAACCCTAACCCATAGAACATTGGAGGCGAAGATCAGTATGTTTACGGCTTCTGATTACCCTTCTGGTATCTTCAAACTTTTGTTCCTATTGTTTCATATACTTTTACTACATATATCTTCTATTGGGACCTAAATGTTGAATACAAACGTGCACTGTAGAGTTTCGGCATCGACGACATCAAGTTTAAACACACCAGTGTCCACTGCACAAGTCTACTGACCATGCTCTTACTGGAGACTTGTTGATAGACCTCTACATAGAAACAAGTCTACTGACCATGCTCTTACTGGAGACTTGTTGATAAACCTCTACATAGAAACAAGTCTACTTACCATGCTCTTACTGGAGACTTGTTGATAAACCTCTACATAGAAACAAGTCTACTGACCATGCTCTTACTGGAGACTTGTTGATAAACCTCTACATAGAAACAAGTCTACTGACCATGCTCTTACTGGAGACTTGTTGATAAACCTCTACATAGAAACAAGTCTACCGACCATGCTCTTACTGGAGACTTGTTGATAAACCTCTACATAGAAACAAGTCTACTGACCATGCTCTTACTGGAGACGTGTTGATAAACCTCTACATAGAAACAAGTCTACTGACCATGCTCTTACTGGAGACTTGTTGATAAACCTCTACATAGAAACGTGAAATCAAAAGGACCAAGAATATAAAAAGCCAAATTGACAAATTGCACCATAAACGAGATAACTTCAACATTCGAACTGTAACATTCCCATTCATCTGTAACAACATTCCAGCTGCGCAAGATCTGTATACCGAGTTTATATACATGTATCTCAATTAATGCTATATTCCAGGATATATGCGGACTATCTGGGGTGTCTTGATATCACATTGCTGCTGATGAGCGAACCGCTTACTCAGTGGTTCATGACAGTAGGATCGAAAACTTCACTTCGGAAGTTTTAGTCTCCATCATGAATTTGTTGATCACTACCGATTTACTTCTCACAGATGACTACATATTTTTTACGTCATTTACTATATTAACATGTGGAGCGGGAACAGTTAATTCTTCCGGAGCATTTGAATTCACTCCTATTGTGTGATAGGATCCGTATTGCTTACTTTTTGCTTTCTGTGTTTTTCACGTTGATTCTTGTTTGTCTTTATCTATTTTTAAATATATTTTTTGTCACGTTTTTTGTCTTTCTTGTGAAAAAAAAGGCTTAGACAGTGATGGCCAGCAATTCAACGAATATCAACAAAACGAAGAACTACCTTTATTGATTTATGATTTATGATTTTTTTTTTATTTCTTTATTCTTTGTAATGAAAGCAAAAAATGTGTGGTGCCCTATCTTATATCTGATCAGCCTAATATGAAACAATTTATTGAGAACAATTCCGGTATTTTGTGTCTAAATAGACAGTAGGTTATAATTATAATTCTTTACCAATTTATAGACTACTAGAAATTGTTATACTAATATACAATCTACGACTTTAAGTAAGTAAGTAAATTTTATTTAAATTCGGCACATATTAGTATAACAAATAACATGAGCTACATGAAGCTCTTAAAACAGACTAATTTTCTATTATACTGATGCAACAATACGAACCCCAAGAATATAAAATGATTTTCAAGACATCAAAATCCAGAAATTTTCAGATAAAACAATCCATTTGAAGAAAAACATCCCATTGTAATGTCTGGCAAATCTTAATCTAACAAACAACTGACTGAAGAGCTTACCATAATCGGACATGTCAAGTTTTAGTTCAATCTGATCATTAAGATCCCTAAGGTTTATAACTGTCAAGTTCTAATTAATCTGATCTGTTTTCCAAATACTCATTTTAGGGAATAGCATACCACAACAACGACGGCTCAGTCGACTGATCAATAGGAAAAACTTAACATCTGAGAGAAGAGACTCTTTTAACTGAGACTGTAAAATAGTGATTACATTCTATCATTGTGAAAACCGCCGATTTATTCTTGCCAATATCACTTTGAAGAACGCCGCCATAATCATTCCACCAAATTGTAATTCAAGGTAATCAGTACGAAAACATAAGGGTTTGAAGTCTTTGTTTAATCTGTCTGATAACAAGCCACTGCCAAAGAAATGCACTCGCAACCTGATACACACCTCTAAGATTCTAACTATTACAGGCATCTACCCATGTCAGGGTGTCATCGGTTAGAATGACAAGATTATTATTGGAAAGTTGAAGGTTAAAGTCAAGCTATGAAGCGGGTTTTCGAGTGCCAGCTGATATACCCTTCATTTCATGCTCATTTTAATAATATAAAGCCCAAACAATCACCAAACCACGTATAACGTCAACTTTAATATAGCGGAAGTTGCTGTTACAAGATTGAGCTAATTTCTTCTTTTCTCTTGAGTAACCTTTGTATAAAATCAGGTTCATACGAATTTAGCAAGAAATCGGCTAGAAGGGTAGCATAATTAATATGTATCGATTAGAATATCAACTTTCTTTTGAAAAACACCACTATTAAACACAAATATGTTGTTCTTTAAAACATCCATCTTTTTTTAATGTGAGTTTCAGTGTACTGCTTGTCAGAATGAGAGTGGATTTTTACTTTCACGTCAGATTGTCTCTAGCTGAAACAATATTCTGATATCTATGTTGGTTCTTTTTACTCAAGAAATAAAATTGATCAACATCCTTTAACCGAGTTTAAGTTCAGTGTGAGTGAACTAGGAAAAGGGTAGAGAAGTCAATTGTTTTAATACTGTTTCAATAAGAGAGAGGTCTGGACTTAATTAACTCCAAAAGATCTTTAGATATTCACAGAATCCACATCTGATTCAGAAACTTTTGGAGTAACAGCTGGCGTTACATTACTTCTGAAGGTCAGATTTAACTGCTTATCAAATAGATTTTAATATTTTGTCATTAGGATTTGTTGATGGTTTTGAATTACTTACCTAGCAATATACTGTTACCTGAAATGACACTTGTTATGTAAGAAAAGTTTGATGAAATGGTATCCAATACAAGGAGTGGAGATCGATTTTTGTCTTTGTTGTATTGTCTAAAGAGCCGATTTATGATTGTAAAGGATTTCCTCTTGACAGCATTAAATCAATGTCTTAACGGAAGTTTAACATACATTTTCAGGACACTATTTTCTAACAAAAGCATCTCTACCCCATAAATATCAATGGCAACATTTCCTGTGAAGGCATTTCGAAATGATTTTTTTAAATGTGGTCTTTTTGACCACAAAGATATCATATTAATGCTAAGTATATGATAAATATATTTATCATGACTGTATATACATTGCATTAATATGATAGTTTTTGAGTATGCATAACAAATCGTTCACCTTGCCTGTATAAACTCGAGCACAGCTATCTGAATTCAACATCAGAAAATGCACTTCATTTATTGTTCCACCACCAACATAATCATGCTTGGCACCACATGGTTTTGATGTCAATGTCGGTGAATAAGTTGGGCCTCGATGTGCACACCCGATGTGCACACCCAGACCTCATTATGAAGTCTCCTATAATTGCTTCTAATCTAACCCGTCTGCTTGGATTTAGTCAAAGCTGTGGCTGGAAGGAATCTACTTAAATGATTGATGATTTAAACTTATTTTATTGTTCATAATAACAACAAATGGATCAGACACAACTTAGAAATGTCTTCTCCGCAGATGAATAAAGTAAACCTGTCATCACCTAGTGATTTGTCCTTTGGTCGCTAAGAATGATGTTGATTCCTTGTGGAACCACTCTACAACTAGAGGCTCAGTGGGCAGAGCATGTGTCACTCACCTGTCGTTTTGTTTTGAGGAAATTTTATACAAAACCTTCCATAGGTGCTTCCTACCAACTTTTAAAAGAACTTCCTATTGTGGGCATATTAGCTGTATGATCGGCACGAAATATGATACTTTTGTACAGGATTTTCATACATCATTCCTACAAAGTAACAATTCATTGTGCCTCCTAGTTTCAGACAGAAGATTTTTCAAATTACAGCCAGTCAGAAACAAGAATTGCCCATGTCAACCATGCTTTTTGTCCAATTGGGATGAAATGAGGAAATCTTATAGAAAATCTTCAACAGATGCTTCCTTAACAAATTTCAAAATAACTTCTTATTGTGCCCATATATGATAATTTTGTAAAGGATCTCCCATACATCATTCCTACAAAGTAACAATTCATTGTGCCTCCTAGTTTCAGACGAGAATATTTTTCAAATTACTGCCAATCAGAAACAAGAATTGACTATGTGACTATGGTGACCACGGCCGTATGCCGGGTCTGAATAAAGTGAGACAAAGGGGGTTATGGGGGATATTCCCCCCAGCGGGAATTTCGGGGCAGACGGTAAAGGGGGTGCGGGGGCGAAGCCCCCGGATTCTGACACCTTTTTGTAATTTTTAGACTAAATTCTAAATTGAAAATGCCTTTTAAAAGTCAGAAATATAACTGTTTACTGCATATTGTACCTCCTCAGACCTGTTTGAGCGTTATTCTAGATATTGCCAGTTAGTTGGATTTTCTAGACATATTTTTTCTGGGAATCTGGTAAATGTGTCATTTCATTCATATATATATATATATATATAACATGGAATATGCAAATCCACACTGATGTTTTGAAAGTTGCCTTCATCTAATTTTCGTTTTAAAGACTATGTCTTCAACCAATTGTGAAGTGACATGATGACTTTCCAACGTCTTCTGCAATGTTTTTTCGCGGGAGCCACTTCGGATATTTTCATAGTTTTTCATCTGAATTTATGACATTCAGCTGCCGAATAGCACCACTGTGTAGCATCACCACCGGATAAAGGTACCCACGCTGTACGACGAATATATATTGTTTTTAAAAACAATGTACGGCGTACACATTGAAAAGCAAAAAGTATCTATTCCCCGTACAGTAAAAACTATTCCCCGTACAGTAAACAACTATTCGCCGTACAATTTATCTGCTTCATTTACATGAATTTATCTGTGAAAACAATAATGTATTTCGAAATAAAGTGTTGTTCAATCTTAAATATGATAAAACTTTGTTCTACAAAAACGTCAAATGAATAGTTGAAGGATAAACGTATTTTTTACAACTTTGAACTGGTCACATGCTTATTTGAACATGTACCACCCGATCCGATTCTGACGATTTGAAGAGAGAGAGCCAATTACGGATCATAATTAGCTTTAAATAGTAGCTACATTATTAGGAATCCATATCACAAAACTTTACTTGTCAGCAAAACGTAGAATATAATGAAAATAAGAAGAATTTGACCTTACCTGACTTCACGTTTGTTTTCCCACCCGCTTCGAGGGTACCTATATCTGGTGGTGATGCTACATAGTGAACACTGTCACTGTCTAACAAAGTTAAAGAAGTTAAAAGGAAAAAATATAGAGATACCCTGAAACCAATGCCAGTAGTCCAAGTAGTATTCCAGGACTCCAACGAGGCTAAAAAAGCATTTATATCTAAAAGATACTGTCATCCAGGTACAACTAAGTACTCAGCATTCCAACCGGAGAGGCAAACAAAAATAGTGAGGTGCTATAACTGCAATAAATTTGGACACATAAGTAAGCAGTGCCTTAATACAACAAACTGCTCAAACTGTGGAAAAGAAGATTGCAAATTGGCAGTCTGCAAGAACACTCCCTGCTGTGTAAACTGTGGAAGTATACACCCATCAACATCTGTAAAGTGCAAAATTACCTAGAATTCATCAATAAGAGGAGATTATATCACATATTAAATTCAAATAATGAAACTCCTCTTCCTCAATGCGCAGGCCATTAGTACGGCCTACCAGCAACTTGTAAATATTGTTTGTATAAATGAAACACACCAGAGTGAACATAAAAAAAATGACTTTTTTAGATTGGCAGGTTTATAACGAACCCAGGAAAGGAAGAAAGGGAGGAGGCGTAGCAATTTGTATAAATAGCCATAAAACAAACTTTACAGCCACTAGATGTGTCGAGTACGATGACAAAAACTATGAGGCGGTAGCAGTATCCATACATACAGACACAAATTATACAGTCAACTTGCTATCCCCATATATCCCACCGGAAGAAACAGAACAACTTGAACACCTCCCAAGGAAAGTCTATGAGAAACAAAATGCTAACAGACAGAAGCTAATAATTATGGGAGACCTAAATGCCAAGAGCTTAGAATGGAACAATGATAAGACCAACAAAGCTGGTGAACTAGTAGAAGACTTGTTTACTAAAACAGGCATGCTATGTGTAAATGATGGACAACCAACAAGGCGAAACACAAGTAGTGTGATAGACTTTGTGCTAATAACACCAGAGATGAACAAAAAGTAGTACAAGAATGCACTACACTGGCCCATGAAAGCATAAGATCTGACCATATCTGTGCATTAGTGGAATTAGATACGTGTAAAAAACACAACAATCCCAGACCGAAAAGGAAAGTATGGCAACTAAATAAAGTAGATTGGAATAACTGGAAACAGCAATCAGAAAAGAATATGCAAAAATGGTTAGAAAACAACCCTGTCAGTGACGATGTGGACACTGTCTACCAATCGTTGAAAAAAACCATTGATGAAACAATGCAGGAGGTCATAAACCAAAAAGAAGTTAAAGAAAGAAAATCTACTAAACCACCCTGGTGGAACTCACAAGTTAGTCAAGCAAAAAAATATGTGAATTATAGCCAAAGACAATATAAAAGGAGAAATATTCCACAAAACAAAACTGCCTTGGTTACAGCAGAACAGGAATATGAGAAACAACGGGAAACAGCAATGGACGAGTGGAGCACAGGGCTGATAGAAAAGTTTGATGCATCAAGAAATTCAAGAGACATATGGACCAACTATAAAAAGATGACTAAAAAGAAAGACTGCAATACCATTTTACCACTAATAGAGGAGGGTGAACTGCCTGCATTCACCAATAGCAAAAAATGCAATATCCTACACAGAACTTTCTTTGAGGGCAACCACTTACAGACAGATGAGTTTAACCAGCAGTTCTACATTGATACTATGAAAGAATATGAAGAGATCTGTAGTATCGAAGATAACATCAAAAATGCAAAACACAAACTAGACTATGAAATAACAACAGAAGAGGTCGAGTCAGCCATATTCTCACTAGAAATTGGAAAATCACCAGGTGCAGATGACCACTTTCTAGAACTCTTCAAATTTGCAGGAGAGAACTTTATAGAAGCAATACATGGTATGGTAAACCTAACATGGAAACAAGGAAAGCTGCCACAAGAATGGAAGACAGCTAACATCAAGTTCCTGTGGAAACAAGGGAAAACTAATTACTATTCACCATCATCCTACCGTCCAATCAGTCTTACCAGTGTCATGTGCAAGATTACTGAAAGAATTGTCCTCAATAGATTGGCAGCCTTTGTAGAAGGAATGAAGATCATTGACGAGAAGCAGGAAGGCTTCCGAAAAAAACATTCCACTGCATACTGCCTGCTTAGATTTATACAGCATACAATAGACAGATTCAATAAAGGAGAAATAACCCTAGCATGTTTGATTGACCTGGAAGGGGTCGTCTCATTACTCCGACAGTTATTTCTCCGACACTCATAACTCCGACAGTCATTACTCCGACAGACACTACTCCGACATTCATTAATACCCCGACCATGCATCCCGGACTGTATCATCATATCCTATCTAATCGCAACTCCAAACAGCTATAGGATATTGCACGGAGTGGATATTGAAAATATGATCACGAGTGCCGCAAAACGCATCAGATTAAACGAGTGTGCGGAACTTGCTGCGCGCACGAGTTTAATCTGAATGCGTTTCGGCACGAGTGATCATATATTAAATATTCACGACGTGCAATTGATTATTATATTTATTTCATTGACGAAAATAAAAGATATAGTCGAAAATTTAAGTATAGAAGAGATATTCTTGTGGTTAATGACATGCGAAAATGACTTAGTCTTGACAGAGATGTGTCAATTTATCTGTAAATATTGTAGATGATTGTTTTTTCTTTCTGACATTTCTATTTCTTGTTCTTCTGCACTGGACACGATGAGGAGTGTGTGCTTTATTATGCTACATTTCCTTGAGTACCACCCCTTGGTGTCCCTTTCCAGAATGACAACATGAAAGCTTATATTTATTTTTATCATTTCATTCAATTTTGAAACTACACGCTAATAACATATTGTTCATCTGCACTGGACACGAGGAGGAGTGTAGGCACTAAAATGCTACATTTCCTTGAGCACCGTCACTTGGTGTCCCTTGTAGAAAAACAACATGACAATTTTTAACTATTATATTAGGTATATACATTTCCTTTGTTTATGCATATGCATATATATTATATACAAACCCGGGGAGCACAGAAAACAATCTAAAGGGGAAAAACACACAAAATTACGAGCCCAATGAGTTCGACCGAATGCGAGTAGAGCAATTTCTGTCTGAAACTGTTGCAATGCACCCGCAGTATTGGTCGCGGGTAGTACGGGTCTCTTCGACAAACCCAATTCTGTACGCATCTGATGCAATGGTAGGTAGGTGTCGCTCAACTATGAGACGACTTGATAACTTGAAAAGGTAGGCCATGTATTTTTGCTATCCTGAATTTTGAAGAAAATATGACGGGAATCGAATAAAAAAACTAATCAGAGAAAGAATTTTTATTAGATCTACATGAAATAATATTTTCTTTTGTAAAAATATTTTGTTGGGCCGCGCTGAAAAGCTTTAAAAACAATAGTGCTGCATACGAAAACAACTTCCGACTCCGGGATAAAAAAAAACATGCCCCTTTCAAGTTAAATGGGCAGTCCCGTACAGCATTTGGATTGCTAAAAGCGCCAGAATTGCAAAGACTATCAGTCACTGTGGAAGTATTAAGAGTCGGAGTAATGGTTGTCGGAGTAATAAGTGTCGGGAGTAATGATTGTCGGAGTAATGACATTATCCCACCTGGAAAAAGCATATGACTCCATCTGGAGAGAAGGACTCCTGGTAAAACTGCACCATCTTGGTATTAAAGGGAGAACATGGAAATGGATAAAAGACTTCTTGAACAGCAAAATGTTTCTTCGACAACTTTATGGGAGACGAATTTGAGACAAGAATAGGATTACCTCAATGTTCAGTATTTGCCCCCACCTTATTTAACATCTATATAAGTGATCTACTAAGTGACATCTCAGGCGATTACACAAAGTTTGCAGATGAGGGAACAATATGGGAGTCTGTAAAGCCAAATGAAATAAAAGAACTAGAGAAAAAAATGGAAGGAGACATCACAAAAGCAGTAAAATGGACACACAAATGGAGGATCAACATCAACCTGGAAAAAACAGAAATATGTATTTTTTCCAAAAAGATAATCGAAATTGAACCCACCAATAAATCCATCACAGTACTAGGGAAAACTCTGAAATACAACCCATGTCCTAAACTATTGGGATTAATACTGGACGAAAAAATGACATTTGGTAAACATATAGAATCAATAGAAAGAAGAGGAAATAGAAACCTGACAATATTAAGAGAAATTCGTCAGATAAGCAAAGTTAGCACTGAAAAACTGCTACAACTGTACTACTGTCTCATCAGATCAGTTATCGAATACAGCTGCCCAGCTTGGCAAATAGCTGACCCTAAAGAAATGCAGAGGCTCTACAGGTTACAGAGAAAAGCTTTAATCCTATGCCTAGACATGCCAACGACATCTGGCAGAGAGGCTTTAGAAATCGAAGCAGGGGTTATACCTATAGACTTTAGGATTGAAGAAATCTCCATTAGAGAAATAGCCAAAGTCCAGTCAAAATCTATACAGGAACCCATCAAACAACAGCTGCTTAGATATGAAGAACAAGACCACTACGACACATACTCCACTCCAATGGGCAAAGCATTAAACCAAGCCACAGAAATGGAAAAAGAAACTGGTATTAACATCAAACTTATTGAGCCAGAATTTGCATATAGAGCAGGAGAACTACAAATGACCCTAACTAGACCATCATACTGGAATAGACTTGGTAACTCCAAATCAAAAACAGAAGAACAAAAAGACAGTGCTAAGTAGAAATAGACGAACAGTTAGGAAACACAAACATCGATCAGGCAATAGCATTCACAGACGGATCATGCCTAGGGAACCCAGGACCATGTGGGACAGGTGCCATCATATACTCAGAGCATGTCAAGACAGCAGTACGCCTTCACCGGCCATTAGCACAGAGAGGATCAATCCTGCTAGCAGAACTTGTGGCAATAGTCATGGTCCTGGAGTACTGTATAAGGGAAAACTTTTACAACATGGCTAATACTCTAAAAATATTCTCTGACAGCCAGAGTGCAGTAGGACTCCTGACCCTAAACTGGACACCAAAACACTATATCGACGTTATCAGAGATATCAAAGAATATATTGAAGATCTAAAAAAAAAAAGAAAAAAAAAGGCACGATGACCACCATACTATGGACACCAGGACATGCAGAAATACAGGGGAATGACGAAGCTGCTATCCTAGCTAAAACAGCAGCTATAGAAGCAAAGGAATTACCACCCGAAGATAATGTAATAACTCTACAGGACATAAAACAAAGCACACATAAAAGTACACTGATTAAGTGGCAAAGACGATGGGACATTGGATAAAGGAGAAGAGAACTGTATGAAAAAGAACCAAGAATCAAGAAAAACATACTATATGACCACCCGTCCAAAGAATATTTCAGAATTCTCACACAATTAAGAACAGGATACTCCATACTAAACAACTACAAACATCAAACAGGCCAAACCAACACTACAAACTTATGCCTGTGTGGCCAGAAAGAAACAGCATCACATTTCCTACTAGAGTGCCAACTATATGAGGACAGAAGAAATGATGATAAAGTTAACAAAAGAAGTAGGAATTAGAAAGATCAACATGGCCACCCTACTAGCACAATTAGAGGATGAAAATATAGAGGAAACCAAAAGTAAACTACGAGTAGTGGCAGAATTCATCAACCAAACAGGCCGCTTCAAAGATAAGACTCAATCCCAATCTTAAAAACCGTACCAACACACAAGCACAGAGAGAAAATTAGATGGAACAAGGCACAGTGGAGAAAACTACAGCACCAACGAGACAAGTTGTGCCATAAGGCCATAAGATTGAGGATTGAGGAACAACTGTTAATCGAATATTACATCCTATGAATTTATAATCCGTGATATTAGCAATGGATTTATGGGTGAAATTAGACAAATTTGGGAAAAAAAAAGATTTTATTTGTTTTCAAAGGTTATACTTGCCGTTTCAAAAGTGAGGCATTTGCCTCCATTGTGCTACGGCCATGGTGACCATGCTTTTTGTCCAATCGGGATGAAATGAGGAAATCTTATAGAGGACCTTCCACAGATGCTTCCTACACAGACACCAAGTGATGGCAAAAGCTCACATTGCCTTTCAGCCAGGTGAGCCAATGTTTGCCGGGAGAATACACAAAGTATCCTCTTGCCAGAACCAAATTCCTGTATCTGTGTGTTTTTACAGTTGCAGATGCACAGCTATCAGAAAGATGATTGCAATACAGATGTATTTCATGTATAATACAGGTTGGTTTGGTGGTTTGGTTTATGGTGTTTAATGCCACTTTCAAAAATATTTCAGTTATATTGTGGCGGCCAGTTTTATTGGAGGAGGAAAGCGGAGTACCCGGAGAAAACAACCGACTTGTCGGAATTCACTGACAAACTTTATCACATAATTATGTAGTATCGAGTACACCACGCCATGAATGGGGTTCGAACTCACAATTTTAGTGATGATAGGCACTGATTGCACAGGTAGTTGTAAATCCAACAACCATACAGGTAGTTGTATTGTAGGTGATTGTTATTTAATGCAAAGTGAATATTTTTTCAGCTGATATCATGATGTGAACAAGTTGTTGATAAATTGGAATTTCTTAGTGCTAGCTAAGAGTCTACAGGTAGCAATGTTCCCACTCAGACACATTATAATCACCCTGAGCCAAACAGTTTTTGCTCTTACTCTTTAACATTCCTTGTATAGCAGAGTAATAAGCAAATACATATTTAATAGTCTTTAGTTAGATACGACAAGGTACCAAACCCACGATCTACCACAATTGAGGGAAGAATGCAAAACATTACAACACAAGAGATGGTTCACGATGTATAATATACATTAGTTGACTGTCATGGATGTGTCTTGTATATAAA
Organism: Gigantidas platifrons; assembly: GCA_002080005.1. Lineage (NCBI taxonomy): Eukaryota > Metazoa > Mollusca > Bivalvia > Mytilida > Modiolidae > Gigantidas > Gigantidas platifrons. Next base: position 231,399 of record MJUT01059077.1, on the reverse strand, counting down.
TCTCCTCGTTACTAATATGTCGTGCCATGGGCGATCTAAGGAAACCCCATCACAGATAACATGTGAGTGACCTTATGTCATGAATATATAATGATATGATAGATACGGTTGACATTTTTCAGCCAATGAGATAGCCTGTAGCATGCAAAGTAGTTTAGTAATATTTTCATAATTTCACAATCAACATTTTCATTGGCTGGTACATAGGGTCACTTGCATGTGGCCCAAAATGGGGTTTCCTCAGATCTCCCACGCAGAGACAAATCAGTTAAGGGGAGTTAGTGAGAGATATGGTTGGTTTATGGTGATTAATGCAACTTTCAACATTATTCCAGTTATATCGTGGCGGTCAGTTTTATTGGTGGAGGAAACCGCAGTACCTGCAGAAAACTACCTACCTGTTGCAATTCACGGACAAACTTTATCACATAATGTTGTATCAAGTACACCTCGCCATGAACGGGGTTCGAACTTACAACTTTATTGGTGACTGGCAATGATTGCACAGGTAGTTGTAAATCCTACTACCGTAAGATCATGACGGCCTCTTGTGAGAGATATGATTTTAATTAGATTGATGTAAAATATACAACAAACTACTGTAATTGATGTGTCTTGTATGTATTTCATGTAATATATACAACAAATCTTTCAATGGACGACTATATTATAATCTAGAATACACAATTTATATTTAACAATGAATAAATAAGTAAACAAAATGTTACCTATCACAAATGAAGAGACTAAAACATCCTTATGTGAGGTAAAGATGTCTAATATTTCCAAATTAAAGATATTTCCTATCCACATAACTATCATACAATGGTATAAATGTTTAATGTTGATTATCAAGTGTCGTTACTTACTGAAATAAAAACGTAGATATCAAATTTAGTACGCACGACCCGTTTCTGGAATAACCTTCATCAGGTACGCTCAAAATTGAAAGATTGGAAAGCCAATTAATTTTAAAATCTATTGCAATAAAACCAAAGGGCCCAAACAAGATAGGCAGAAAGGGGAGAGAACCTTAGTCCCCTATGTCTGAGGGGGGAGAACCTTAGTTTGATTAATAATTACATTATTTAGGAACTGTAAATTTCAGTAATAAATATATCTAATAAACTATATTAGTGATGAGCACTGACTACTGAAGTTTGATGAAACATAGTACAATACTATTTGCACCCACTGAGTACATTAGATACACTTCATTTCATGTTTCTCAAATAATGACAGTTTGCACAAGGTCAGATTTTATAAAAGTTTGTTATTGTAATCCACATTGGTCAATTAAAATAATGTGATAAACACAAATATCACAATGGACTAGATAATACATAAACATATATATATATATATCTTCTTGTACCCAATCATACAAACAACTTACTGACAAGTATTTCCTTACAAAAACACTATTAAAAATCTAATTACATAATTTACACAAAGCTACCATTTCTTGTGTATATCAACTAGCCTACAAACATGTATATCATAATGTTATTACTTCAAGTCTTTTTTATCTCCTTAAATATTAGATAAAGAAATCTACAAACCGAAAGAGTTGACCAAATAATCACTTCTTCTAAATGACAGAAATATAAATTGTGATACAATAGTCTCCCTCTTAAAAGGCCCTTCCCACCAAAGGCTATATTACAGATGCACAGAGACAGTAAAATACTACTAAATGACTTCTCTCAATAGAAACCACCCCTGTTAGAGGACCACTGTTTCATTGCTGAAGGGGTGGCAATATAAGAGACAGACTACTGTATATGCAACATTTCTTTTGTAAACATTTTAAATACAGACAAACCTGTATTAAGAGGTCACCTATGGGACAAAGAAAAAGTGACCTTATAAGACAGGTGACCTCTTAAAAGAGGTTCAATTCATATGAAATTTTCTATGGCAGGACAAGAAAAATTGACTTTTTAATACAGGTGACTGCTTAATAGAGATGACCACATTAGCAGATTTTGACTGTACTGTTAAGCAATTAGTTTGCATTTGACCTATAAAAAGTGGGGCTTTTTTGTGTATTAAATAAGTTTATACATTTGTGAGGGTATCCTCTATTTGACTTGATGTTTATTTCAATTTTGGACAGTGCCTAAATTTTCCATAGTCCAGCAAAAGATATGATTGCTTTTCCAATAAGAAAACTGGTTGGTGTATACCATTTTTGTTTTGCTACAATATATCAAATAGCTACTATTATACAAACATGCAAATGCCTCAATAAGCTGTAGTTGTAAGAATGTGCACTCCACATGATTAAATGTCTTCAAAGGAATGTTTCCATAATAAATTATCAAAATAAACTGACTTGAAGTACAACATTTCAGAATTTTACAAATGATTTTTTTTTGCATATAGGATTTTTTTTTTAGATGTTTGATGAAAGTATCATAAACCAATAACCAAATTTAATTAACGATTATAATTAATCAGTAAATAACAAATCTTCGTCGTGACCTTCATATAATATATTAGGAGTTTCCTCAAGTTCCCTAGCTAGTCCAGCTTCTTTCAACTCTTGTTTTTTATCTTCTGCTGCCTTCTTGATTTTCTTTTTCTTTTCTTGAATTTTCTTTAACCTAAAAAATATTAATGTACAAATATATGAAAAAAAGGAAATAATATGTCCATAGGATGCAGATGTCCCAACTTCAAAATAAAGTAAACAGGGGCATACCACGAGAACAGAAAAACAGAGGTGTTTACCCCAAATGAAGGCTATCAGTAGTATTGGCCAGTTTTATCAGTAGTTTTGGACCTCTGTCAGTAGTATCACCGTTGACGCGAACTTTCTAGGGGGGTTCTGAATTTTTTTTAAAATTAGATACCATTTCCTGCATTTTGACAGTATCTGAGTCATGTTTTGAAGATACTAAAGAAAGCAATTTTATAGGATTGATTACCTTTGCTTCTGAAATAAATGACAGGGACATTTGTTAAATTCAGTGATGTCCTATTAGCATAATGTATGTTATTCAGTTAAGTAGTAGTTCAGCTGCACTATTAGAATAATATAATTAATTCAATTCTACTAGCAACATGTACATCAGTTCGATCATAGTAACTATTGCTTACAAAGTTTTTAATTTCACTCACAAAAACATATGACACAGACACCAATGATACCAGAACATCCCTGGATGGGTTAAAAAAAAATGGGCTACAATGACCAAGTCCAAAATTAAAAAACAAATTTGGGCAGCACTTCCCCTAGAAAATAAGGTTTTCATCTCCCCAAACCATATAAATCCCGGACCAAAAAGAAGGGAATAAAGAAAGAAAACGAGAGGTGTGGGTCAGATTCATTTAAAAGATATGAAACCATACACCATCTCTTGCCTACTATAGAAGTATAAAAATGACTACAAACCTTGAGCAATCTTTGAATCATGAAACATAATTTTGAAAGCCCCACAAATGATTTCATAGACATGTTCGTTTGTTTCATGGTGTTTAAGTTCTTATGACTCAACGTGTCTTTTACAATCATTTTTTTCCGGCATGACTGCACGAAAAATCAAACTTGCACAAGGTGCAGTGCACCATACATTCTCCACGTTTGGATGCCGTCAAAAAGGCCACAAATCGTGATATGAGTCTTATATTTTTGCAAAGTTTGTTTTCTTTTCTTTGGCGGCGTACGATTGACATCGTGATCTTCTTCCTCCAAATCCAGAACCTTTGCAGCTTTGTCTGCTGACATCTTTTCATTTCGGATTTTCAAGCGAGCACATTTTTCAAACACTAAGCAGACGATAAATTAGAAGAATTCCGAATGCATTCGAAGTCTTGATCGCTTTAACGTTTTATACGTTGATTCATATATACAAGTATTCAAGCGCTTCGTGGAAAATTAAGTGTGGGAAATTATAATTTTGAAATGCCACAGAAACCGTACTTTCGCGAACAAATCCGTAGTCCGTATTTTGCATCTCAAATCCGTGGTAAATACGGAAAATCCATAGCAGTAAACACCTCTGGAAAAAGTGGGAAAAAAATCTGTAATCGAACCTGTCTTCCTTTTATGATCTCATACCTTGTGTATAAAGTCCAAATCATTTGCTTAATAGGAACTTAAGTTATAGAGTGGAAACCAAATGTGAGACAAACAGACAAAGGTCAAACCTAATGCTTGCGATATCTAGTGGAGGGAGCATAAAAATAATACATTGTGAATGAGATCCTACCATTTTATCATCTACCAAGAGAATATTGTTTGTAGAGGAACCATGTTTTGCCCTTCTCTAAAAATGTCTATATTGCCAACATTAGTACCATTGCTTGAATAAGCCAAGTGTACTGTACTGAGAACCATCAATCACCTGTAGGAGACTGGCAAACTTTCTTACATGCTTAATTGGATCTTTGTAGTACCAGCTCATTGAAATAACAGTCAATGAGAGGACATGTCGCCCCACTCTGACACATTATCCTGATTCCGAGCCAATCAGTCTTTGCTCTTGCTCTGTAAAACTGTGAGCTTAGCTGAGAAGCAATAAATACCAATTTCATAGTTTTTAATTTGAATCAGCTTGGGCTCAATCCCGTGATCTACCCCACTCGATGCGAGCATGCTAACCATTACACCACCGGTGCGATTTACGAAAAATAGACAATTGTTTACTGGTTCACAGTGAAAAACTAGAAGATTATGAAAAGAAAGTTTATACAGTGATAAGTCATCAATTCCACCAATATCAACAAAATGAACAATCACCTCTCATCTTAACTGAACTCACTGAACAAAAAAAGACCATGACATGACCATATGACGTGGGAAACTGGAGGTTCTTAATTACTCCAATAACAAACATACCTAAAGAATTCCTCTCTTTCCCTCTCGTCTAGTTCACTCAAAATATATGATAAGGTATTCTCTATTCTTGGAATAATTACTGAAAGAGTAAATAATTACAAGTAAAAACATCGTCCAATCAAATCCTTATTATATCACTTTACCTGTCAATAACATTGTCCCATCAAATCATTGTTATATCATTTTCCAATCAAATCATTGTTATATCACTGTCCAATCAAATCATTGTTATATCACTGTCCAATCAAGTCATTGTTATATCACTGTCCAATCAAATCATTGTTATATCACTGTCCAGTCAAGTCATTGTTATATCACTGTCCAATCAAATCATTGTTATATCACTGTTAAACATAGAGTTATTGCCCTTTATAATTTAAATTCATCTATTAATAGACATGATAGAGAAGGAAAAGTTTATTTTGTCTAACAGTTTCCAAGTTTTAATTTCTTGAGAATCAATTTAAACAGATTTTTGTTCTGTGATACATAAAATAGACAGTTTTTGCAATTGTAACTGTAAAGGTATTTGTTGTGATTAATGATCATCATTTTTTTAAATTCTGAATGACTATTCCGCTCCTACACCACCCCACCTCATTCACAGTTACCCAAGGTCAATCTCAACATCATACATTTTGTATATATGTAACAGTTACAAGGTGAGTAAGATTTGCATTCCATGAAGTCCAAGGACAATGACTTTCCTGAGTTTGAGTGAATTTGGTGGAATTATCCTATATGGAGTAAAACAAAAGTCTTGTTACAGAGTCAGAGAAACCATGGCATAATCGATTTTGGAAATCATGTTTCTTTGCTTAAATTACCATCATACAGACAAATTAATTGCCAACACAGGTGTGAAAAATGTCATCTGGTTATATAGTTACCACAGAAAGATATATACATGGTGTATCTTCTGCGTGTCACTGGTGCCATCGTGGTCATGATCGTATTGTGCTTGGATATAAAACTACCTGTGCAATCTGTGCCTATCACCACTAACATTGTGGGTTCAAATTCCACTCAGGCAAGGTGTACTCGATATAACATTATGTGATAAAATTTGTCAGTGACTTACGGCAGGTCAGTGGTTTTCTCCAGGTACTCCGGTTTCCTCCACAAATAAAACTGAACGTCATGATATAACTGAAATATTGTTGAAAGTGACATTAAACACCATAAATCAAAACCTAAATCGCATGTTTTCAAATATTTATCAATACTTCATCTGGTAGATACAACATTTTTACCAAATTCTACAAGTATGATATTCTTGTCATCAATCTTCACAGTATCCATCTCTTAAAATTGTATTAAATAGTAAATATCTTATCTTATTTTGAGCGTACCTGACCAAGGTTATTCCAGGAATACGTCATGTACACTAAATTTTATATCTATGTTTTTATTTTGTCCACTTGTAAATAATTTAATTTGATTTGAATACTGCAATCTGATTGGCTAATCTGCCTGGAGAAAATTTTGGCTATACTAGATAACCTGGGTTGGTATTGTGACGTCACCAACGTGTTCATCCGCCAACGACAAATTCAAATAGTCACATGAAATAATCGTAAATAAAATCGAGGAATCATTAAATTTTGTAGTGAAAATCAAATTATGTATAAGGAATATTTGAAATTGTTGAACAATTTCGCGGTTTATTAAGCGTAAACTGACCCAACCCAGGTTATATCGTATAACCTGTTCAACAATTTCAAATATTCCTTAAATAAAATAGAGAAGGAATAACGTTATCAAAATATTAAAAGTTAACATAATCTATATAATTGCCTGTTTACTTACCATGTTCAATTGCATTAACTCTTCTGTTAGTAATTTTAATAACCTCATCTAATGTTACAAAGGAGGTCTGTAGTGAGGCCAGTTCTACTAATAACTGTATAGCTTTAGCATAGTTTTTCTTAAGTTTATCAATCTGTTGCCCTCCTCTAGATAAACCAGTCAATTCATAACCTTAAAAATAAACCAAACAATGAATAATTATCACATTTCACTACATCTATTATCAGCTTGCTCAGTCAGTAACTGATCTGAATGTCAGTCCTCACGATGAGCACCAGTCCTCCGACCCAAGACCAGTAAAACTTTGTTCGGACCAGTAAATTTTTCAGTTTTTATTTAGATATATACAATGTATAAAAATAAATTCAAGAATTTGATTTGGACCAGTAAATTCAACTTTTCATTTCAAGGACTGGAACATAACAAGAAGCTGACCCAAAGTTATCACTGCTTTGACATCATACCCAGAGCTTTCTTATCAGGCTCCTCACCAGTACATATAATTTATGTTTTAAAACCTTGAACTCACAATGACGTCTACAAACTTTCAACACTGAATATCTATGCTTTTCAGCATGCTGTGTCTGCTTGGAAAATAAACACATGGTTTATAGGTAGTCTTATTTTAAAAACTGTGCTTTATTACAAGCAGGGTCATTGTGGTCGCGATCGTATGGTAGTTGGATTTACAACTACCTATGCAATCAGTGCCTATCACCACTAACATAGTGAGTTCGAATCCTGTTCAGGCGAGGTGTACTCGATACAACATTATGAGATAAAGGTTGTCAGTGACTTCTGACGGGTCGGTGGTTTTCATCGGGTATTCCGGTTTCCTCCATCAATAAAACTGACTGCCACAATATATTGAAATATTGTTGAAAGTGGCATTAAACACCATGAACCAAACTTTATGAAAAGCATCCAGAACCACAGCATGATCTACCATTAAACATTGAGAAGTATCATGAAATGACTGTATACAAATTACTTACTATCTGATCCATCTTGATAACTTTCAAATATTGGCAACAATACTCCTGAAATCATTAATATATGTGTAATTTATAAGATAATATTCATATCAAAAGGGAGATAATTCTAGCTAAACTCTTGATAACTTTCAAATATTGGCAACTGTACTCCTGAAATCATTAATATGTGTGCAATTTATAAGATATTATTTATATCAAAACGGGTAAAACACAATAAAGGACAATGCAGTGTTGCAGCAGAGGTGAACATTCAAGTACTGTTATTCTTAAAAGCAACATGCTTTCTATGATCTATAATGTCTGAAGCTGGTATGATGTTAAGATTACTCAGAATTACTTGTTATTTCTCTTTTTAATTAACATTTATTCACACAAGATTATAATTACACCCTTAAATATAGTTACATGGTTTTTGTAGTGTCCGTAACCATATTATCTGTTCTGCAGTTTTTATTCTGTCTACAATTGTTCATATTTTGACTGATTATAACTACTCTGTGTACATCTTCAAACATGAAAATATCAATCTTTTGACAGTGTTTTCTAGAAGATTTTTATACTGGTTACGGACCCTACAGATTTCTGATAGAAACATACCTTTTGGATAAAGCCTGATAATTTCTCCAATTGATGTCCGATTTTCATGAATTTGGTATCAAATTAATCCTCATTAATTTTTCTAAAGATTTATATTAAAATAGTTTTGTTGTTTTCCTATTTTGAAAAGTAAATTTTGGTGTAAAAATAAACAAATTTCAAGTGCAACAGCATAACGCCTTATTTGTGCAAATTTGTTGGTACCCTTTTGCTTGTTACTCAAAAACTATGAGATATCTTCTTGATATTTTGTATGCAACTTCTGTGTTTCACCATCCAAAACATGATATTAAAGTGATACCTTTAAATTCAATGGAAGTAGGTTAATATTGCACATAACACACTGCTTTTGAATATGAGCCCTATATTGTGTTTCAGTCGAAAGGGAGATAATTCGAGTTAAATTCTTATTGGTAGCATCACTCCTGAAATCATTATATATGTACAATTTATAAGATCATATTTATATCAAAGGGAGATAATTCGAGTTAAATTCTTGATAGCAACATCACTCCTGAAATCATTAATATATGCACAATTTTTAAGAAAATATTTTTATCAAAAGGGAGATAATTCTAGCCAATTCTTGATAACTTTCAAATATTGCTTACATCACTTCTAAAATCATTAATATATGTGCAATTTTTAAGAAAATATCCATATCAAAAGGGAGATCATTCTGGCTAAATTCTTGATAACTTTCAAATATTAGCAAAATCACTCCTGAAATCATTAACATATTTAAGTGATTAGTATCAAAAGGGAGATAATTCTGGCTAAATTATTGGCAACTTTCATATATTGGCAACATCACTCCTGAAATCATTAATATATTCAGTCTTCACACTAACCCACTTGTCCAAAGCCCAGAACAAGTAAAACTGGATTTGGACAAGTGAAAATTATGAAAGAATTTGCTTGCATAAATATAATTTTTTTCTAAATTTGGCTTCCTGGCAAGTAGGTGAAAAAAATAAAGGAAAAGACTGTACATTTGAGACTCAGATCGACGTCCACTCCTCAAATCGGCGTCCACTGACGTCATTATCTCAAATCACGGTCCAATTTTAGGATATTCTCAAATCGGCGTTCTTTCCAAACTCGCATATCTACAATAGGTCCGTTTGTACGATCAAAGTTTGCCGTCAAAAATAATTGTAATGACAGTTTTGCTTTGCATGTTTTTTTTTATCTGTTTCTTAAAGTTGTTGTTTTGTTTTGTGTTTTTAAAGCATCTTCCCATTCATTAATATTATTTAGGGTTAAGGTTAGGGTTAGGGTTAGGATTAGGGTTAGTGTTAGGGTTAGGAATATGGTTAGGGTTAGGGTTAAGGCTGGTTAGGTTTAGGGTTAGGGCTAAGGTTAGGGTTAGGGTTTGGGTTAGGCTTAGGGTTAGGGCTAAGGTTAGGGTTAAGGTTAAGTTATGATTAGGATTAGGGTCCACTAAATATAATGTACAATGTATTCTGAATCTGGTCTTGTCCCTTCTCCATCATTGTTTCAAAACCATGTCTTAACGGGTGTGACGTATTTTGGAGTATGCATCAGTGACGTCATATTGAACGCCGATTTGAGGATTGGACGTCGATCTGAGTCTTACATATTTATGTAATCTTCAACATAATATTTGTATCAAAAGGGATATAATTCTAACTAAATTGTAAAAGTAATCAAAACTTGTCAAGCTTAATACGAAATTAATTCCACATTTTCTGTAACTTTTCTGTTTAATTTAAATTATCTGCTTTTATTCAGTGATCTGCACAGTTTGTATTCAATCAGTTTCATAGTTTATGTGGAGCAGATTTTTTAGCATTTCTCATATGATCCTGTGTCAGTTTAGATTTTTACAATGGTGTGACTCACCAAAATCTTCAGAAATGTAGAAAATAAATTGCAACAAGTATCCCTGGGTCATTTTGAGCCTTGCTACTAATGCAATTTCAAGATACATATATCAGAAAACACACATGTACTCCCATAGGCAGTTGGACCAAAATATATTGTGTATTTCGTGTAAATTACACAACATTAGAGTAAAACAATAATTAAATTTTACAATAACAAGAGTCCAAAGCTGTGTAGTAATTAATTTTATTAATAACCATGAATTATTTATAGGATTCCAGTTGTATATTAATTTGGCAGGATCATTGTAACAATCAAAATGCTAATTATCACAGTGAATTTCTAATTACATGACAGGGGGTACATATTTTAAATGAAAACTACAGCAATTTCTTTCATTTTGCAAGTGGTTGGATATAAACCTGACATGACAATCATATAAAATATCATTTCTTTTTAAGGTCATAAGAAGTCACCTTTGATATAAATGTCATGAATTCAGCTAAATATAGAACCTCATGAATATAGAGTTATTTCCATTTACTTGAATAATGGAAATACCTATAAATAATTTTCCAGGCAAATGTTCTGGGTGCTAGATATTGGCATTAGTTTGTGCAAAATAAATTGATCACGAAAAATATTTTGAAAAAAAATGTATATATTTAATTGTAATTAATTTCATAAACAAACTTTTCCCTGTGCTGAAGTTACAGGTTTTGAGATTTTAGACTTAACTGGAAAATATAATGTTCTAGCATTTTCTTTTGCTATCTAATGGCCAATTATAATTGCTTTACACTGTTAATTTAGTGTTATAAATATATGAATGAGAGCTGCATCTAAATTAGTTACCAAATTTAGCAGTTGGCAATTAATTTATTAACATTTTAAATGTTGCAAATTGAGATTATCTAATTTTTATTTTAACCACATGAAAACTAAGGTGAGAAATCTTTAGTTCCTTTCACACAATACGGTACCATATTCTAGTAAGTTGCTATTTAGATTTAACCATTTTTACAAAACAATTATACAAGTACATTTGAAATATCTGCATCAGCCTTTGTATATCTACCTTAGCCCTTGTTTTATCTCAATCCTAAAAGAAAAAATATTAATAGTAGAAATTACCAGCAACATTGTCTTTTTTAGTCCTGACTTTCATTTGTGCTTTATTGACATTTTGTAAAACATTATGGTTGAAATCTCCTGTTGTAAATTTAGCCTCGGCCAGAGAAAATGATGCTTCCTTCATTACATCTCCCATTAAAACTTTTGTCTGAAAATATAAATATAGGTAAATATATAATTAATACTTCAATTACATATTACTAAAACAGCACTTCACTTGCAATGGACCAAATACATGTACATGTATGGTGAGCTTTGGTTGGATGGTAATAGAGAAACTGACCTAATCACAAAAACTTGACATTGCTAATGCCATTGCCCCTGGAAAAGCAATATCCATGTCCCACCTTCATTGACTTACATTACAGGCCAGACAAAAATGGCCACCATTAACAACTTGAATTTGAAAGGGAAAAAAATCAAAGAAGGATCCTTCAATGATTTTCCAACCAAACTTGTATTTCTTAGTCATGTTTCTAAGTAGCTTCACCAAAATATCACAGGCCAGACAGGCTTATAAAATCTGTATCTTCACATGATAGTCTGACTTGGCTTCTGACCACAAATTAACAAGTTGTCTCTACAAACCTCTATTATTTTCTTTAAGATCATTCTAAATCTTAGTGTCAATGCATCAGCTTTTTTCTTCAGTAAACTGTGACCTTTCTGTGCACCTTTTAATCTGGCTTTCATAATGGCCATGGCCCTGAAAAAAAATTAATCTTCAATAGCAAAGTTATATAACAGATGAAAAAACACCCAAAATAAGGCTAATAGCAGTATATAAAAAGTACATTATATTTTTAACCTCTAATGCATGCATGTACACATACAATGTATCATTTTTCAATATCAAGGAGTGTCTGGTGTGTGCATAGCTAGAGAAGCAACAAATACCAAATTAATTTATAGTCTTTGGTTTTGTCCGACCATGGCTCGAACATGACCACAATTGACCACAATCAACCACACTCAAACAGCATGCCAACTGCAGGAACTGCTTACCCTTCCAGTGTACCTGAGTTCACCCCCAGTTTTTATGAGGTTCATGTTGCTTGATCTTTAGTTTTCTGTGTAGCGCTTTGTAGATTGTTGTTTGTTTTATTTCCCTTTTGGCCATAATGTTGTCTGTCCTATGTTATCGTGGTAGTTAAATTGAACAAAAAAATGGTAATAGAAACAGCGGCATGACGTATCACAGAATACATGTAGTATATAGAGCCAGAGGAATCGTAGAATCAGACTATACATCACCGATTTTCAGATCAAGATTTGTTATTTAAAGGAGTCTACACAGATGCTATATTATTTGTGATGTGATCAGATGGATAATTTGTTCCAGTCAAATTTATCTTGGCCTTGGGGAAAATGATTATTTTCCTCATTTACAAACCATATCTGTGACACAGTTAGTCCGAGATTCCTCTGCCGTTCGACAACTATTTACATCTTGCTGTTGTCGTTGAATGTCAGAGTGCTTGTCATAAACAAAACAGCGGATTTTCCTCACACACTCGAGAGAGGCACATTTCCACGTTTTGTGACTATCAGATTTTATTTTCTATCCAAAACCCTTATGGGCTGTTTAAAAAAAAATGACCCCATTTCTTTTATCATTGACCATTCTAATATGTGATGATTTAAATTGGATCTTTTTGTATCAGAATATGTACTTTGGTACATAGAACCTTGCTGCAAAATTTCACGGCATTATCTGCTACCACTAAAAAATAGCGTCCAAAAATGTATAAAAAAATGTCAGGAGTGTAACACTTTTAGTGTGACATTTACAAAGATGCATGTACTGCCATGTTGTGTAATTAGAAAATAAATAATTGTACAGTAGAAAAATATATCTTATGGAAAACTTTGATATTTTAGCTAAAATGTCATGCATAATTTATGCATTTTTTTGTAATTTTGAAGACAGGACCAGATAGGTAAAATTACCATCTATCAAAAAAATAAAGGTCAATAAAACTGTTTGTGTTGTCTAAAAGTGAAATTATTTAGGTATGTAGCATACTTCTCAACAACTGACAATGGTTAATTGTCTCTTTAAGTATCATAGCTGAAACCAGAAGCATCAACATGTCTCTTGTGAGCTTTTACATCAATCCTATATTCAATAGAAGAACACCTGTGGAATATGTCAGGAGTGTAACATTTAAATTTACAAGGTCATAATTTTAACACAATCTTATTAATTATAATATTTTGTGTTTTAATTTAGTCAACAGTCCTGTCAAAGATCATGAGTGACAAGCATAATGATCTGATGACCGCCAGTTCTTTTGTGTGGCCAAAACATCTATGTCAGGAGTGTAATGCTTTTATCCAATTAAATACAAGCACTATTGAACTTATTTTTTAGTCAGATTTAGAAAATATGGTTTCCTGAAACTGACCATCTGTGTCTTGCTGAGGTATTGTAATGCAATTCTATTATATTTGTAGCATTCTATCTCCTTGTTATAATTTATTTAAGCTGCTGATTGAAAAATAATCTATATAATCATGAGCACTTCAAAGAGTTTTTCAAAAATGATTAGGACATTCTAGTTTTCACAAAGCAGAAATGAAGGATATAAATATTGGTAATTAAAATGTTAAATGTTTTGTGAATAATTGTTTCATTCATTGGAAAATAGCTATGTATTTAACTATCAACATAAAATGTTACACTCCTGACACAAATCCTACTTTTTAGCTATTTCCATCATTTGGCATCCGTCGTAGTAATTTTTTTTTAAAAGTCATTTCCTTTGAATCCAATGGGCAGATTGGAACCAAAATTGGTGTGGATGTTCCTTTATATGGTATCTAGTTCAAAACTTTTGCTGTGATTTTGATCAGTCGACAAATATGGCTGCCAATACCGTCATTCTTGTCAATAGACCATAGCTCTAAAATTACCAATCTCATGTCATATCATCAAAATTAAAACAGACAGAGGAAAGTTAGGGTGAGTCCTTCCTTCTTCAGCATCAAAAACTCTACAAGTCTCCATTGAGTTGACCATTTGTTACACTCCTGACCTATTTTTGTACTTACCACCAAACAAAATATTAAAACAATGTGAATAAATAAAACAAATGTGAACTTTTCTGATGTAATAAGAAAGCAAATGAGAAGTAAATAAATTTGGTAGAATATATTTTTCAAGTATTTTACTGCCCTAAGTTACTTGATACAGCTGCTTGCGGCCAACTTTAAGTCTTAATATCAAGCAAATTAATATTTCTCTAATAGATAATTGTTAAATTATATGCTGATGGCCTGCTTTATTCATTGGACTCCAATTTCAACATCTACATTGTATTTCTGTTGAAATATTCACTTTAGTTGATATATATATATACAAAAATATGTCAGGAGTGTAACAAAATTAGGTAAAAATACATGTGTTTTTCATTTGTCATTTGTGAATAATGCAAAAA
>MJUT01059077.1:200860-216553 GCA_002080005.1 Gigantidas platifrons | reverse complement strand
AAAAGCCATTAATAAAATGTTGCAAATTTTTTTTTCTTAATTTCTTTCACAAACCGATGATAAATTAGTAAACTTGGACTTATGTGGGTCCTTAAAATTCAATAGGACATCAATTTCCAATTACTTTAATCTTGGTCACCTATGTCACACTTTGGGGTAATTTTTTTTAAACAGCCCATATATAAATCGCTTCACCAATCATTTTTCTATTAATTCATAACCATCTTACCCTCAGAAATTGGTGTTACACTCCATTACAGCACAATTTCCCCAGACCATATGATTTCGTCATTTTGAACACTGACATTTTGAAATATTTGTCACGTGACTTCGAGAGAACTACTATTACCGCAATGTATCATGGGAGATGATTTGCATATATGATCTGACCTTGTCCAAAATAGGGGGAAACGTAAGACATACTCTTTCCAAAGCCCGCGGGTAACACTGCCAAATGAATCTTTTCTATCCAACATATTTTGTATTATTTCCTTCTGCTCTGATTTGAGCTGTAGATGGAACTGTTTGTCCTGCAAAATATGCTTTATATCATCTTGTATGTTTGTTTACGTATGCTAATTTGGCGCACTGCATTTAGTATCTCCCATCATGCAATGTACATGTATTGCTGTCATCTTTCAGTTAGTATTGCGAGATCACGT
Organism: Gigantidas platifrons; assembly: GCA_002080005.1. NCBI lineage: Eukaryota > Metazoa > Mollusca > Bivalvia > Mytilida > Modiolidae > Gigantidas > Gigantidas platifrons. Next base: position 215,891 of record MJUT01059077.1, on the reverse strand, counting down.
TAAAAAAATGGCAGTGAAATGACCAAATCATCGGGTGTAAGGAAAAAATGTGCTGTAATCGAGTGTAACACCACTCTCTGAGGGTAAGATGGCTATGAATGAGTAGAAAAATGATTGGTGAAGTGATATATATTAGGGTTTTGGATAGAAAATAAAATCTGATAGCCACAAAACGTGGAAATGTGCTACAGTTGAGATGCGGAGGAAAATCCGCTGTTTTGTTTATGGCAAGCGCTCTGATGTTCAACGACAACAGCAAGATGTAAATAGTCGTCGAACAGCAGAGGAATCTCGGACTATGACACAGTCACAGACTGTCATTACAGAGCATTTTCGAGCGATGACTTTTAATGAGCACTACGTGGATAGACTTATCTCGTTGAGATTAGAATTCCTAAGAAATTGTTTGTTAGTTTGGAAATACAGAGCTGGAAATATCATCCGAAAAGCTAATCTCGGATAATGGATAGACGATCGACATTGAAAAAATATATAGGATAAATCTTCAGGTACAGACCATGGACAAAAGTATTCGCACGCTTCCAATTTACCCTATATATTTCATATAAAACTACAGCTTTTCAAAATATTATCTTGAAATCAATTCACGTCCGATTTTAATCATTATTTTATTAACGAAGGCAGAAACATGTGTAGTTTAGAGTAGTAATTTTGAAATTACACTTTGAAGCATGTTTTTCAAATCGCCATGATTTAAACACAGACTTAAATAATTTGTCTACAAAGGTACTATCAAAGCATTGTATTTCGAAAGAAATTAATTCAGTTGTGTGTTTAGCTTGTATATTCTCAAAATGTTTATCATAGAAAATTATTTTGAAATTATACAGTAAAACTACATAAAATCTGTTTTTATTGATATAAAAATTATCGAAATCGGGTGTGAATTGACTTCAGGATAAGCTTCTGAAAAATTGTTGTTTAATATGAAATATATAGGGAAAATTGGAAGCGTGCGAATACTTTTGTCCATGGTCTGTAGCTCGAAGTTCAACTGTAGAATAGGGACATAAATAAAGATTATTAAACACAACTCACATTCTAGATGGAAATACATTAAGTCTGTCGCTTGACATCTTTATTTAACAGTTTTCTTTGCTGATCTGCCAAAGTATAAAATCAATGTTGTCTTTCTGCAAGAAGTCAAACACGGAAAGGTCACGTGTAAAATCAGGATTTATAAACACAAATGTTTCTTTCGTCAGCCTTTCGGATACTCAACAACATATTGTTTGAAGCAAAGCGATTTTATGCAAATATTTGTAAAAATATTTTTAGTTTTTAAGTAGATTTATCGCATTTTAATGGAAGAATTTATTTATTACTCATTTGTAATGAGATCATTCATGATTGGAATACGGATCACATGTCACACGGGATAAATTAACTGGTTTCCTTTTTTTTGTTGCTCTTTTGCCTTGTGCACTGGTATCAATAAAACTAAATTAAGACGCATTGAGGGATGGTTCAAGGACTCCGTGTATTCTTCCACTCAAGTGAGATTTTAATCATTAGCCATGCCACGTTTTATGCAATCCAATAAAAAGAAAATAGACATTTGTTAGATATATAGAAGTAGCATGAGAAAAAAAAATTAGGAGAATGCTATTTTATTCCCTCATGTTTGCCTCATATTTATCTTGTAATATTTTGACTCGAATTTTATCAATCTAAAGTTAGCTTAAGATTTCAAGACAATCGAATATACATCCAACTTTATCAATCATAACAAGCTTAGCATCTTTCAGTGAGGTCAGTCGATGAGTAACATTTTTCAAATTAACAGAGGTTTTGTTTAAAGAAAGGCAGTTTTAAGTATTTTGAAAGATTTATTTTTATATCAGGGTGAAATATGTATACAATCATTTTTTCGAGTTAAGGAGAGGAAAAATAATTATAGCATTTAACTTTCATTGGTTTAAGATAGGAAATATCACTAGGAAGCATATTAGGCCGAGGTCCAAAATTTGAATCGTGAAAAAAATGAGATATTCAAATATTGTGAAATCCAATTGCTCCATGTCACAGATATTATTCTTTTTGTTCAAGAAAAAATATAGTTGATTGGTACTCCTGTTTTCCACAAATAATAGGCCTGGGAGATCAGATTTGCAGGATATTTACCAAAGTTAGGATCCCAATTTAGACACCTTGATATATAGATTATGTGAGAAATTTGGTGAGAATTCGCGACAGAATGAATTTGCTAGAACGCATCCGAGCAAGATTTCTTAAATTTCAATTTTTTTTCATTAAAACATAGATTTTACATCCCCTACCAATAAATAAAGAAAAGTATTTCAATATCTCTAGTTATCGGTACCGAACTTACCTGTGATGTTCTTGATATTAAAAAAGATTATATAAGAATTTGGTGAGAATCTGTCAAAGAATTAATTTGCTATCTAGAGCGCACACATGCAACATTTGTCTAAATTAACAGCTTATCATTGAAAAAAACCCACAGATTTTACCCCAAAAAGTATTCCAATACCACTCATTTTAGAACTAACATGAGATGATAATGAAATTAAGATTGTGTATACATTTGATAAGAATGAAGTTGCTAGGGCCCAGAAAATGGAAAAATTCTCAAAATTTTGGGTGAGTGGGGGTCTTTATTTCTAATTAATAAATTAAAAATAAAGACCCCACCCACCCCAAATAAAAATAAATAAATAAGCGGTACTCCGGTATTACATATTTTAGAACTCAACCACAAAAGTTGCAAAAAGTAATTTAAAAAAAAGTACAATTTTGTACTATATGTGTGTAGTTGTAGTGCTTCTTTTATTTCTAAAAATTGTAATATTCCTAATGGTATTATGTGTATATATTCCACTGACACATACCGTGCCATAAGCCAATGTTCTACCACTGTACGTTCTACCTACTGAGCTTAGATCAGCTTAAGGAGCTCTCCACCCCCCCCCCCCCCCNCAAGGAAATGCAGATGAGACACAAGTAATTCTCATCATTAAATACTTCACTTGAGGTGACTGAAGATAACAGGGTTTGGGGCCTTTTGTTTTTTATTTGTGTACGATATAAGAAAACAAAGAGAATCTCCTGTTCCTACCGCCATATATGTTTATATATAAAGAAAAATGTTCCAAGCATCTGTGCGAGAAATGAAGAGCGACAAGAAAAACATTATTTCCTTATCTTTTTAATATTGGTCCGAGTTTCGGGTTTTCTTTCGGTTCATGTTCACTTGCATCAATACCACATCTGGGGTGTAATGGTTAGCATGCTTGCCTCGAGTGTGTAGATCGTAGGTTCGAGTCCTGGTCGGGGAGACAAAAGACTTATCGTCCCATTAGTGCAACAAGGTGCCAAGTGACATTTTTGTCAAATTTGAGATATGGTCATTTTTTGATACACTCTATACATATCTTTTATCCTCCAAAAAATCTTGACATTATCTCTACTCATTGCCGAGAAAATTAATTGTGTTATTTGGTACCAAGTGCTTATCATTCTATTTGGTTGTGCAACAAGGAACCATGTGCACACTTATTTTAGCAAGAAAGAACCAAGTGGCACATGGTACCTTTTTGCACAATGTGTCATGTATATAATCAAGTTTTATTTTATGCAAAAAGGAACCAAGTGCCACTTGGAACCTTATTCCACAGCAAAGCATAAAATTCCAATGATTTTTCACTGCAACAAGGTCACATCTGGAAATAAATCTGTCAAGTTTTTATCACTGATGGTGAAAACAAGCAAAAAGATTATAATGAAAATGTTCTTAAAAGACAAACAGCGATTCTAAAACAGAATTAGACAGTAAAAAGAAAATTAATTCAAGAGGAATCGGATGTAGAATCTGATATTAACAATGATGATACTGACTATGTACCAACTGAGAGGGACATTAACTCATCTGATTCTGAAGCTGCCGAATCTATCTTTTCTCTACAAAAAAAACCAATAGAAATATCCTACAGAAAGACATAAAAGTAAAATATAAAAGATATGTACGGATTACAAGAGACAAAGCCTGGAAGAACAAATCAAGGACTGTAAAAACTAAAAAGACAAAAGCTTTAAAGATTGAAAGAAATAAAAACACTGCAAAGGAACGTGGTGAAAAGTTGAAGAAAAGGATATATATACTAAGGAAGGAAAGAATTTTAAAGACACCTGTGAAGAATGTTATAGAAAAAGGAAAGCAACAAAGTATCAAAGACCTTTCAATTAAAGCAACAATAAGACAATATCATTTAAACAGAATAGACCAACTATTGAATAGTAATGATCTGAGACGTGTACCGGTTGCTTCAGATGGCAATTGCTTTTTTTCTGCAGTTAAGAGAAGTGCTGGAACCAACAAAGATCTTCTCAGTTTCAAAAAGAGGCATGTGACTATATGATTGAAAATATAGAACGATATATAAACTTCTGCACTTCTCAAAATCCAGGGTACCAGTACATAGATGAACTATTTTTACAAGATATTCAGCAGCTCTCCTGTGGAACATGGAATGTAAGCGTCGGAGATTGTCTCCCACTCGAAATGACACAGATAACCATTAGAATTTATTCCAGTTCTGTACATAACACCATTGTTCGATATAAATGCTTCACCAACACAAGCTCCTGGGAAACTAATAAACCTAGCATATCTTACTATAAAAGGTGAAGAGCATTATGAAGCTGTTGAGTCAATCACCTGTTCGACTACCAAAAATATAGAAAATGTGACTTGTTATACTGCAACTAAACTTGCCAATGGAAATGAGAATGTAGACGAATCTGGAATGAACATTCCAGAATATTACACACTTGAAACTCCTATAGATGAATCTAGTGTTGATGGACAAGCATGTAGTCCTGATGGTGGAAACAGTCAAATACATGATATAAACATGGCACACAATGAAGAGATACCTTGTTTTACGCCACATAAAAGAGCAGATTACAATAGCCTACTTAAAAAGATTTCAAGCGGAAAGAAGAAAGCTAATCCAGAAAAATGGAAAAGAAACATAAGGAAACAATGTCGAAGTTCCAGAAAGTTGTAGGTAACATCAAGAGGGAAGCAAGTGAAGGAAAAATCTGTAAAATAGCAAGATTGCAAACGCTGTAGATTTAAATGCAATGAAAAAGTTACTGAAGAACAGAGACGAGAAATATTTTCACTTTACTACAGCCTAGGTTCATATGAAAGACAATGAAGCTTCATCTGTGACATGATTCCAATTAAATCATCAGTTCATACAAAGGAGAAAAAGGCAACATCCAATCAATATCATTTATCAGTTGACAATAAAAAGGAGAGAAATTGTCATGATTTCTTCATGAAGACATTAGACATCGGAAGAAAAACCATAGACTATACAATAAAGGAAAAAAGGCATGGGACATTTAGTGGCAAAGATAAGCGAGGAAGCAAACCGTCTGCGAACAAAACCAGTGATAATTCATTCATAATCATATTAAAATGTTTCCAAGGATTGAATCACACTATTCCCTGAAAAAAATGAAAAAGAATATCTACCTCAAGATTTGAATATAAAACAGATGTGGCGTCTATATACAGAAGAGTGCAGAAAAAAATGGCAAAATACCAGACCAGTGAAACAATCTAAATACAGGCAATTCTTTTATGAAAACTACAATATATCATTGTTCACGCCGAAAAAGGATCAATGTTCAGTCTGTGAATATTACAATCGCTCAAAATAGAGTGGAAATGTCAATGAAGAAATCGACAAAGAATACAAAGAACACTAACTTAATAAGACTTTAGCTAGAGAAGAAAAAGAACTGGACAAAAATAAGTCAAAAGAAAGTCCTGGTTATTATACAGCAACCTTCGATCTACAAGATGTGCTGACTACTCCCTGCTCACTTGTGAGTGAACTCTATTATTCAAGAAAATTATGCTGTTATAATTTGACAATATATTCACTAAGTGACAAAAAAGCTATTTGTCATGTATGGGATGAGATCCAGGGAAAACGAGGCTCTTGTGAAATTACTACATGTTTAATTAAAAACACTATGTCAATCTGTTCCTCTTCTAGTCCAGTAAGGGAGGTCACATACTTCTCTGACACATGTAGAGGGCAAAACAGGAACAAATTTGTATCTGCTTCTCTTCTTTATTGCATAACTACTCTCCCAAACATAGAGAGAATAAATCATAAGTTTCTACAGTCTGGACATTCACACGTGGAATGTGATTCTGTTCATTCAACCAGAGAAACAGCAAAAAGGAAAACTTCTGTCTTTGTACCATCACAGTGGAGCAGTTATTAGTTTGGTGAGGACGGCACACCCGTATATTGTTGCACCAAAGTTTGATCATGTTTTAAACTGGAAGGGGTTTGCAAAAATCCATTTCCCAAATATGAAGAAAACAACAACTGGTACACATGTAAACTGGCTAAATGTTAAATGGATTCAAGCAAGGAAAACTAACAACAGATCGCTATTCATCAATTTAACTACACTTTTGATGAGACTTGCCTTCAAGAAGTGGATGTGCTGGACGTTCGATATAAAGATCGACCCTTGAATTGGCCAACAGAATTAGACAATTTGTACTAACAGAAGTTACCCATTTCTTCTAAGAAAAAGAACGATCTAGTTCAACTTTGTCAGAAAGGGATTATTCCTGAGGATTTCCATGCATACCATAATAGATTACCAGTTGACAAAAAATGTAAAGACAGGGCACCATTTCCTGCAGTTGATGAAGAATCAGACGATACTGATAAAGAGTAGAACAATAAACATGTAAAAACAGGAATAAAAATAAAGACAGAAAATTTTATTATTTCACTGTTAAATATATGTTGATCATATGGGATAAGTATTTTGAGAAACAATAGTAGTATTGATATGCAATGATATCAATTGATAAAAGTTTAATGCCAATGAGACAGTGACTTACAAACTTACATGTAAATGAAATATTAAATTGTAGCCTACCTAGCACACTAGAGAAATTAAATGGTCAAAACTGTTGAATATTTTGTAGAATCAGCATGATAAAAATAAAACTAAACATTGATATACCAATTTTAATGCAGTGGATGCGCATTTCGGAAAATAATTCCTCTTCAGCAGTGCTCGTCATCAAAAAGTTTGGAAAGCCAAATCACTAACAATCCAGTATTTCAAATCAATGCATGAGATTTCGATTGATATAATCAGTGAACATTCTTGCTGGGAATGCCAAGCAAAGTGAACATGCATAATATTATTCAAAGGATAATATGGTTCCTTTTTGTACAAAGCTGTTTGTTCTTTGACAAAAAATTATGAGAGCAACAAAGAACCATACGACAGATGAAACCTTTTTGCCTATTTTTTTGCACAGAACTGATTCATGCAAAAAGGTACAAAGTACCAAAATGCCCATTTTTGGATAAAATAGTCAACCTAGAAGAACAAAATTTTGTGTATGCATATATATTATCATGATTTATATTCACACAGAAAATAAAGCGTGTAACTGTATTTTCTGATTTTTCATACAGCTTTAAACTTTTAAATTCAATTTTCTCAAAATAGCAAAAATGTCACTTGGAACCTTGTTGCATTAATGGGACGTTATGCAATTGGTATTTGTTGCTTCTCCGCTAAGCAAACATCATAAAGGAGTATGAGCAAAGATAGCCGACTGCTTGGCTCGGAATCAGGATAATGTGTCCGAGTGGATCGATGTGTCTACCCGCGGACTGTTGTTTCAATGAGCTAACACTATAAAAACCCAACTAAGCGTGTTGGTCTAGTAAAATGTGGAGTTCAATCTTCTCGCCATGATATAACTAACAAATTACTCATGGCGCTAAAACATAATCACCCACTAGCTACCTTACATCAATATCCTGGCGTATTTTAACATTTACAACAATAATGGAGAGCGAACACTTCATTATGTATACCGAAGTTTCAGGTAAAATAAATTCCAACGTAAAAATATGGTTTGACTTCACACTATTATAATGTACCTGTACAGAAATATTATCTTTAAATAATTGTTTATTCTTCTTCTATAATTTTCGTATTTATGTCCGTTGATGTTATGAAATTATTGACAATGGGAGGTACCCGCTATCATTATCTTAGTAATCTCGGTGCCTTATACCTTTCCAGTACAATGAAATTATTTAAGAATTATTCTAATTTTGATATCTACACTTGTCAACATGTTCATGTGTCTTTGTACCTATGTTTATATACAATGGTTTTAGAGAATAAAGTTATAAAAAAAAAACACAACAACATAAAACTGTTGATTTCTTTCAAATAAACAAATGTTCTTTTGTGTTTTAATTGAACAGGTTACCAATTAATTCCAGTTGACTCCCTTGACAGAACATCTCTTTGATGTTAAATTTACTCCATCAAGCGTTCGCCTTGTATTTTTATGGGAAACATTGTTATCACCTGCTTCCATTATTTATCTAAATTGACAACATGTGTTTTTTCCGGGTGTTTATAACTTTTTTCCTAATCAATATTCTTTTCATATTTTAATTAGTTATGTGTGAGTTTCTACACCGTCCTATAAAGGATTTAAATCGATTGGTTCATCCTTATCATGCATAAACTACATGAAAAATGTCACTTAATCACAATATTTTAATCAATTATTACGACTTTCCCCGACTGGCTATCTCCCAAACGTTGTAATAGATCTGCCTCCGGATCACCATTTCTTTTGATATCACCTGGGACGAGCGATCACACAACAGATGGTTTATTGATGCTTTAGTTTGTATACACATATTCAACAGGAATGTACCATTTTCTCCAGCTTTCATTATTACGCCTAAGTTTCTAGTTAGTGCGATAACAGCCAATTCTCTTTCCAAAACCCTATTTTTAGGTGTCGTTTTAGAGGCTTACAGCAAAGTGTAATGAATGGTTCATGAGTAGGCTATCAAACAGATTTCATGGATTACTGAGATAACTAGTTTTGTTAAGTATTATGAGATATGTTTGTGATCAAAATTTGAAATTGGGATTAATCTGAGATTGAGGGACGTACACACAATATACAGTGTATAATTAGATAGAGAATGCATTATAAGTTCCCTGCTACGTGATTCTATCGCTAGATATCTATCTTTCTACGAAGTGTGAAAACATTTGTTACTGATACAGTAGGAGTGTATACATATATATATCTAATTAATGGATGCGGGACCTTATGATAATGTGGAGTTTCCTATTAGACCAGGAACACAGAATTATTCTGGACCACAAACGTCAACGAAGTTATACGGGTATAATGTGTCCAATAGAGACAGGGTCACGGGAACGCCCACCCTAGCTCCCGTCGCGGAAAGTGACGGCAATGAATTTAATGAATTTAATGGCGAAAATCCAGAAGTGGAGGAACAGAGACAGTTGATCAACATAACATCACCACCGGGAATGCAGTCACCCACTTTAATGATACAGACGTCGTCCCCTGGTAGTCAAATGTCATCCCCCGGAGTACAGACGACGCCTCCCGGATTTCAGATACCACCCATGGGAATGGGACAAACAGATAATTTTGACAAAAAGGTAAGTTTACAGAAAAAGTTACTTTTTGATCCAAATTAATACTAATGTACTTTTAAAATGTATTATTCTTAGTTAAATTCATTTGCATAATAATATAGACGTAGAATATGAAGAATTTGAAGGTACCAAAGGGAGTAATATATAGTTTATCCAATATCATATACTAAATACTTATATGATTATAACATGTAAGTGATACTTCAAAAGAATAATGAAGTGTATAGATTTCTTGAGGCACAATATAACAACATTGTGTTCAGTATGTTAAGTGACCACCATGTTCTTGTGTTAAGTGATTTATTTTCTATATTTACTTTGTCCTAATTCATATATTATTGTTGTAAACAAATTGATATTTTCTTTGGACGTTGTAAATTATGTATTGAGGGGTTAATCAAACAAACATTGAATTTTTATTACCTGGTTTTATTGTTACCCTTTATCAGAAACTAAATACCATTTGATATTGACCAGTGAAAGGTCCGGTATCTAACAGAATGAATTAAAGTAAATCGACAAGAATCTTTGCGTGTACGCATAATGAGAATTTTTCAGTGTGAGCCATGAACGATATCGTCCTGAAATAACATGAAAATTATATTTCCATATACCGCCTATCACCACCCCAGCCATCCCCAAAAGTATAATAACATTGTAGATTATAATATCAACTACAAATGTATATACGTTTGATCACATTAATTCCATTTTGGTTTGCATCAGTAATTAACCTTGTACTTAATTAGTCTCTAGTGTTGTAATTTACAATTATATAACCAGGGAAACTTGCATATTTCATGAATTCCGTTACTATAACACACACAAAAAATCATAAAGAACGTACACCTACTAGACTATATCATGTAATGTAAGAGGTATGCCAAAAACTCGTTATGATAAGATTTTATATAGAAAACATGTTTAAACATAATTACTGCGGAGAAAATGAGGTAATAAAGCCTCCTCTTAAAAAATAGGTCTAGGACACATAGAATATACATTTTTTTTTTACAAGAATAAAAGAATCTACAATATTAGTTCTGTTTGTTAATGTCTACGTTTTTCGCAAGGCTTTAAATTCGCATAGGAATGCATGTATGTTTACATTGTCTATGTGTGTATGCAAATTCCACGTCTGTTTGCAAGACAGACGACTGTACATGACATGTATATCTGTTTACAAGGTATAGGACTGTTTGTGATGTCCATTTACCAATGTTTACAACCTCTTTCTCCATTTTTAAAGTCTAATTATGCTTACAAGGGACACGAATGTTTACTATACATTTGTATGTCCATTTGCAATGTCTACGTCCGTTTACAATGTCTACCCGGCGCCAGTTAACAATGTCTACGTATGCTTACAATGTCTACTTATGTTTACACTGTCTATTTAGGTTTACAATGTCTACGTATGTTTACACTGTCTATTTAGGTTTACAATGTCTACTTATGTTTACACTGTCTATTTAGGTTTACAATGTCTACTTATGTTTACAATGTCTACTTAGGTTTACAATGTCTACTTATGTTTACAATGTCTACTTATGTTTACACTGTCTATTTAGGTTTACAATGTCTACGTACATTTTCAATGTCTCCGTTATATGCTTACTAGGCATATAACGACAATGTCTGCGTACGTTACAATGTCTCCGTTATATGCTTACTAGGCATATAACGACAATGTCTGCGTACGTTACAATGTCTACGTATGTTTACGTTTAGAGTGTGCGTATAACTGCAATGTCTACGTATGTTTAAAATGTCAATATCTACGCCAGTTTACAATGTTCAGTATGTGGTACAAGGAATACGAATATTTTCAATGTCTACGTTTGCTTTCAGCTACATGTATATGCATAGGTATAAGTAAGCTTAAAAAGCATACTTATGAAATAGGACTTTTTTTTATTAGTTAAACGTTTGGTTTACTACATGGTTGCTTTTAACATGTTTAAGAAATGTCGCATACAAGCAAATATTTGGTCGAACTATACATAAGTTTTCTTATTCTTTAAAATTCCTACTTAAATAGAGCATAAAATCGAACGATTTGTGAAAACGGATAAGGTTTAGAAGATGCTTTTAAAATTTTAATGTAAATAAATAAGAAATGCTGTCACAAAATGATGTATCTACTCATTTTATATACATTTATTTGTATCCAGCCCTGTTTTATTGACACTGGTATCAAATTCTTGTTTATATATTATACCCTATGGATAAAAGTAAGAAATAAAATCGAGAAATATGTGTATCCAAGGACAGATGTGTGCTTTATAAACTTTCTTGTTCCTTCCTATTCGTATTTATTCAGATTAATTATTAATATTGCATTACAAATCATGAAAAAATTGTATTGTATCAATAACTGATAAAATTGGAATTCCATTCCCACAGAAAAGCAGAAATATTTCAAAAGCTGACTGGTTAAACCTAATTTCTTTGCTTGTCCTCCGCTTATCTTACAGTACTGGAGGAGAATATTGGTTAAGATTATGGTGCTTAACGCCACTTTCAACAATATTTCAGTTATATCATGGCAGTCAGCTATGTTGGTGGGGTGGGGGGGGGGACTGGAGAACCAAGTAATTGATAAACTTTATCACCTAGAGGAGAATATCTAACCAGAACGCCAAGACATATAGAAATACCGTTTAGTTCTGTGTTGTTATCGCACCTCTGCTTTCTTATGTGATTTGATGTATGGTTTCGTTTGTTTGTTATTATTATTATTTTTTTTTGTTGGTTATATCTTTTTGGCCGTGTGCGAACTTATTTACATTAATAGGAGATGCATAGTATTAGTAGATGTGATATCTTAACTTAATACAAATATCTTCTTTGTTTACATTCCATAGAAATACAAAAAAAACTGTTACCATAGTACAAAAACTGTTGCTTTGGAATTGTGACAATTATCTATCAAAAACTGTTACCATAGTACAAAAACTGTTGCTTTGGAATTGTGACAATTATCTATCTATACCGACGTAATATTATTTCTTGCAATCTAAAGCGCATTAATGGCATTTGTCTTACGAATTGAAAAGAAACGGGTAAAAGACGATTGTAATTCTGGCATGTTGCGGAAGCAAAAATATGACGGTGTTAAGTGCCCCCCCCCTTTTTTTTCTCCCTTTTTCACCCTCTTGATATATAGATCTTCAGCGATTAACAGATAAAACCCAAGAATACACATTTAAAAAATCATTTCAACACCTATAACACAACGTACTTGAAATGGAAATAGAGTGTAAAAACAATATATGTGACTGAATTCTGTTCTTCATCCAACAAATCACTTAGTATATGGATCTTGACAGTAGATTATTCCGTCTAATTCATCTTATCTTGCAAAAAATACCTAACATGATGGTATAAAGCTGAAATATGGGCGAAGACATCGATGTCTTTTCTTCCATGCATATTTTGATTAATCGAAGGCGAAATGAATTGGATAAAACATATGTTTATCTGTCGGTAATATGCATGTTATATACATCATAACACGGTCCTGACATATTTATACAACACATCATCTATGTACTACACACAGCTACACTATATATCATTCATATAACCAACTTACTTACAGAACAAACATGGCAAAGGGTTAATGAACCGCATGGGAATAAAAATAGAGAATGGTCGATTATCGCGTCCCTTGTAATCTTCGATAATATTGTGAACCCCTGCTCACTAAAGATGACACCCCTTAAAATTTATTTTCCTTTAAATTCATTGACTAAGTGTAAATTTTCAATAAGAAAAATAAAATAAAAATATTCTGACTATTATATATTCATGAAAATGTGGGACCGAAAACGTTAAGATCTTATTTGACAAAACATTTTAGAGATACGAACTGCTGCACGTTTTAATAGTCAACAGTTCTAAAAAGTTATACAGTAGCTATAACCAGTAGTAGATACCAATTTTATCACAATCAGTGTCTATCATCGCTAACGTTGCGAGTTCGAATCCCGCTCAGACGAGGTGTACTCGATACAATATTATGTGATAAAGTTTGTCAGTGACTTGCGGCAGGTCGGTGGTTTTCTCCGTATACTCCGGTTTCCTCCATCAATAAAACCGACCACCACGATATAACTGGATTATTGTTGAAAGTGACGTTAAACAACACAACCGTAACCCACATTTTTATGCGTGTCTATGGTTTTGAATACATATTAAAATCTTGTCAACTTTAATGTCGAGAAATACATAGAGAGTGGGTGTGGGCACAAAAATCCCATAATTGTGTTATTGCTCTTTGCATTTAGAGGAAGTAGAAGCTGTATTATGTCAAGACGTATTTACATATTTTCTTTTATGTGATTTAACATATCACATTTAATCTTGAAGGAAAACTTCAATATTATATCAACAATTTCTGTACTAGTAGTACAAAAAGGTTGAAATCCATATATTTCACTATATATCATGTTCGTATCTTAGTGATATTTACACCTCCACAGTGTGTATACACATTTCTCCCATTATGACGTCATTTTAACCCCGCTGAACCAGTGGTGGAAAAATCTGTAATCTTCTAGAGGATTAAAATGTCTCGTGCCTTTCCCCGCATTTGACTCGCTTGACTCGTTTGACGGCTTTTGAAATAAAGTTCGTGTTAAATAATGGGAGAAGCAAATTCTCCTTCAGTTGCCCATGTGGGTTACGATATTTCTCCACTCTCGAGAGTTAAATTAAAAAATTTAATTTAATTCTCTTGAGTGGAGAAATATCGTAACCCACATGGGCAACTGAAGGAGAATATATATAGATTAGTAATAGTTTTGAAATGTATAGGGGGGGTTTTATGAGAAGTATCGAATTTTGATAACTTCCATTCTGTTGTTTAGAAGTTTAGTGGATTATACTTATTTCACCGTGATCAATACAACATATGGGGACGGCGATCGGCATCGCGTGGGGTCGGTGATTTTGAAGCGGCAGAAAGCGGGTAGGTTTGCATTCTCAGGCATTGTATTTACTAGTACTTAGATTGGACTGCAAGAAGTATATAACGGAACTTTAGGGTTAATTAGGAACTAATGTAGTCCAATTTCCATGTACAATACGCTCCGGAAATATACGAACACTCCAGGAAAATACGACAGGGTAGAGTATTCAGACAGTGTTAGCTGGTACTTTACTCGATTTGGCACTCCTACACCAATTAAGCCCATCATTTTTACTCCAACAAATACGTTAACAATGGGAAAGGTTCATGTATCCTCAAAACCCTGTGAAAACCTGGTTTAACATTGTTTTCGATAACAACATCATGTTGTGTAGGGGGACGACGATCTTGGTATCCTATGGGGACGAGGGTCATTTTTTTCACTCAACGTTTTTATTATTCTGGGGAAGTATTGGTAACCGATTTTCAAGTTACAAATTGACGTAATTTACAGGCTGATCACAATACCGAATAAAAACAACATAAGACAGCAAAAAAAAA
>MJUT01059077.1:185585-200812 GCA_002080005.1 Gigantidas platifrons | reverse complement strand
GCAAGGGGATATACGGTTTAATATGTGTCTGTCCGTCTACGGGGCCCGTATGAGTTTTTTTAAAGCACTTTTTGATTGCAGACGAGGTGAAAATATTCTTTGTCGTTTTGGAGTTGAGTTTTGTGAAGCACTTTATCGCATTCCAGATAAATCATTTTGACTGGTATAAGGTTTCCATCGTTTTGGTGTTACACTTTTACTTGGCGTGGCAGTTCGTTTGTCTATTCCTAGTCAGGAATATGAGGATTGACCTCAGTTGTTTCTTGGGTGACTTGGATTTGCCTTTCGATTTGTAAAATGGCGTTCCCCTTTGATCGTGTTCAGAGTTTTGTTGTCACCTTTTTTCTATAGCATACTTTCTACGTTCTTCTTGTTTATGGTATTTCTATTGATCAATGCCTTTTCTGTAGAATTGTCATGAAAGTTTCTTAATTTATTTTGATAGGTTTGGAATACATTTTATACTTTATTTAGTACATCATGTTATAGTCTAGCACCTACCAAGAACGGGGAACTGCTCACCCTTCGAGACACCCGAGTTAATCCCAGTTCATACGGGCCCCGTAGACCGACAGACACATATTAAAACGTATATATATCCCCTTGCCCTCGGAGACGGAGTACAATAATCGGATTAATCTCGTTTTTGTTTTGTTTTTTTTTGCTGTCTTATATTGTTTTTATTCGGTATTGTGATCAACCTGTAAATTACGTCAATTTGTAATTTGAAAATGGGTTACCAATACTTCCCCAGAATAATAAAAACGTTGAGTAAAAAAAATGATCCTCGTCCCCATAGGATACCAAGATCGTCGTCCCCCTACACAACATGATGTTGTTATCGAAAGCAATGTTAAACCAGGTTTTCACAGAGTTTTGAGGATGCATGAACCTTTCCCATTGTTAACGTATTTGTTGGAGTAAAAATGATGGGCTTAATTGGTGTAGGAGTGCCAAATCGAGTAAAGTACCAGCTAACACTGTCTGAATACTCTACCCTGTCGTATTTTCCTGGAGTGTTTGTATATTTCCGGAACGTATTGTGCATGGAAATTGGACTACATTAGTTCCTAATTAACCCTAAAGTTCCGTTATATACTTCTTGCAGTCCAATCTAAGTAAATACAAATAGAATATGCCTGAGAATGCAAACCTACCTGCTTTCTTCCGCTTCAAAATCACCGCCCCCGCGCGATGCCGATCGCCGTCTCCATATGTTGTATTGATCACGGTGTATTTGTTGAAAGACGATGCTATTTAATTTTAGTGATTGAGTGAGTGATTGTTGTTTAACACCAACTCAGCAATTTTTCAGCTATATCCTGACGAGAACCATTACATCACCGTTGAGGTTATATGTATATATATTTAATTTTAGCTTTGAAAAAAAAATAAACATAATAAAAGATCACAAAGCAATAGGTTTGGAAGTCTATTTCAGGAAATTCACTAAAGTTATAATACAAATATTTTGAAATCCAATAGTTGAATATCATTTACATATTGTTCTGAAGATTTCAGAAATGTATGGTCGATATATACTTTTATTATGTCTTGAATTCTTCCAAGATATCTACCAAAGTAGGAATTGAAATATTTAGTTATCAAATGTAACAACTGATTCCAGAAATCTATATATGCCAAATAGTTCGTTAAAAATTAATAAGTCTAAGAGTTTTTCATTGCAGAACATTTACCAAAATTGACAAAATCTTTCCCAAAGCGGAACTCATCGAAGATATTCATATTTGCTGCCCTCACTTAAACCAATTTTGAAATCAAATCGTATTTACTCAAGTTATCGCATAGATAATACTGAATTCTCAAAATCCCCGTTCTACTCTCTCCGTAGAATAGTATTTTCCTCAAGAATTATTTGTTCAATTTCTTCCATCCATCTTTAAGAGATCATTCATGATATCCATGTTTGCAGCCTTCATTCCAAAGCATTTTGAAATCGAATTAAGTATGACATAGAGACGGACATATGGGGACATTTGCAATATCCCCAACCACTACCCCTGTTCAGTTGGGAGAGGAAAAAAGGAGGGCAATATAACTGAGAACAGGAAGAATCCCTGTTAGATTGGGATAAAACACTACTTCTATTCTGGTATGATGTATAACTTCGTAAAACTTTCTCATAGACATATCTGTGTTGATGAGGAGATAGACACCATATGGCACCAGTAGATGTAATAATTCTACGTTCAGCTAAAAGAAAATGATGAATAGGTTTACTCCCCCATTTTAATGAAATACCATTGGCATACCATGCCGTCTTAGTCGTAAGTATGGGTACCTATAAACAATATACACTTTGTAAATGTAACTAACTGTCAAGTGAAATAACTTGTAATAATAATTGTCTTAATCATTGTATAGGATACATTCGTCACTGTAAATAAAGAAGTCTACATTGCCAACAATAAGGCACATAACGCAGTACCACACAAATCAGCAACAATGCCGAACCTGACGCCACAGAAATCTACGGCTATGCCCTCCCCGAGCTTATCACGGGTGGTGCTGGAACAACCTAGATCTATCGCCAAAAGATTTACGGAATTAGATCTTAACCCCCGATCACAGGAAGTGTTCAATAAAACGTATGAAGTGAAGAGTAAAGCCAGGTTACATAAAACCATGCTGGAGGAAGGCAATAAACTGAAGGAAAATGTGTGGGACGTGAAGGGTAAGCCAGGAGAGATGATGTCATACGAACAGCTCTTGCAAGGTATGTGAATTACACAGTATAATCCTACAGACATACGTAATTCATTACCCCATTTGATTACTTATCGTTATGTTTTAAGTGCATGCTGACATAAATTGTTGAGAAGAGTGCAATTTTCATGTTTTAGCGATGATTTTCTTGTTTAAATGCTAAATGCTAAAAAACATGTTGTTTTCCTAAACTTCCGCAGTTATAAATTACATAATACATGTTGTTGGAAGTTAACTTAAGATAACAATATTTTTGATTATTTCTGTATTTGTGTCACTGGGACTTGATGCATATGAAAATTACGAAATGGTAAAATTATGTATAATTTATTATTAGGTATGCATTTCATAAACAAGAACAGAAAGGTCAGAATAAGGGCGTTTATTAGAGCTACTTTCTGCAGTATTTCAGTTGTATCGTGTCGATCAGTTTTAAAGGTAGAGAAAACAGGAGTGCTCGCAGAACCATTGAACATTAAATGTTGGTCATTGACAAACTTGATCATGTAATCGGTTGTATTGAGTACGCCTCACCTTGGTCGGGAATCTCCTAAATCTTAGTTATGATAGGCATATAGTATTGATTGATTGATTGATTGATTGATTGATTGATTGATTGATTGATTGGGTTTTAAAGGTAACGCTACTTTCAGAAGTATTTCAGCTATATCATGGCGACCCGTTTTTAGTAGTGGAGGAAGCCAGAGTACCCGGAGAGAACCACCGACCCTGGGCAAGCAACTGGTAAACTTTATCACTTGCGACTGCGAGTCAAGTGCACCCTTTTTGTAAATAGAGTAAATTCACCTACTATTTGAATGTGACCTCGGAGAACTCGGTGTTCAATTGCCCTCCTCGACTTGAAATATACGAACTAAAATATTGATGTCGAAACTAAAGTAAATATGCATGTAAGTTAAATATGACTAGTTTTAAACTAGTATCATATTCGTTTTGAAAATACATGTACATGTATTAATAAAGATGTTCATTTTTATTTTCATACAAATTCTGAATCCTCTCTATCAAAAAAAATAATCGACGAGAAACTATATAATACATCAATATGTGGTATATTTCAGTCAGTTAAAGATCCTATCTCGAGGATCATGTAACAAAATGCAACGATATACGCATTTAGATGAGAGTTTTACATCCACATGAAAACTATTGGATGAGAAATATATTTCACATGGTTACAAATAGTGGTGTAAACCTCAGTGATGATAACCACTGACTACATAGGTAGATATGATCATAAATACAATAAGGTCACGACCTCGTAGCCAAGAGTTTCAACGGCAATGGATATGTAGGGTAGGGTTACTGTTTACCTGAAATTTCAGTTATATCGTGACGGTCAGTTGTATTGGTGGAGAAAACCGGAGTACCCGGAGAAAACTTACCGACCTGTTGCAAATCACTTACAAGTTTTAATCACATAATGTATCGATTACTCTTCGGCATGCGCGGAATTCGAACTCAGAAAGTTTGTGGTGATCGGCACTGATTGCACAAGTAGTTGTAAATCCAACTACCATACGAACACGATTACAACGACACCAGGAATGGACATAGAACAACCGAAAAGACAAAGAATATAGAAACAAAATAAAATGTGCTTTCGTTTCTTATTAAAAATATACTTGACAGGTATGCTGATTGAAGGTGAGATGTTGCTTCTTGGAGGATCCTGGCTTCAGTTTTCAAATATAGATTTCTTGGAACCAAATGGGAAGGAAACTATAAAGCCCTCCATTGGAAAGGGAAGACTGTGTTTGACCAATCAGAGACTACTTATTTTGTCAGCAGATGTTGATAGTGGTGAGTGCCATTTTGAAATTACCAGAAATTGAGGGGTAGGGCAAAAAAGGTTTGAAGGAACCAAAGGGGTATTTAAATCAGAAGCCGTAAATCAAAAGACAGACAACACAATGACAAAAAGAAAGAAGACAGATCCACAATACACTACACAGAATATCTAAAGATTATTAAGCAACAGGAACCCAACAAAAACCGGGTGATGCTCCGGAATTGTATGTACATGTAGTTCCTGTTCCATCAGTGGCGCCTGTCGTGTTACTCATGTTAACAATACTATGATAAGTAATGAAAGAGACACTAAGCGATTAAATGCAATTTGCATGTAAGTGATAGAAGATGGATAAAATTCAGTCATCAATTATCGGTAACGACTGATAAGTCTGATAGTAATCAATCATAATCAAATTGTGCAGACAAAAATATAACTTCTTTCAAGTCTTGATATAATATAAGATTCATTACTTGTCAATTTTCTGATAGCAAAGGTTGTATTTCCAAGCAATTTGAATTATATTATAAAAATGTTGTATGTGTATTTTTAGTTTATTGTGTATTGTTATTTACTCTGCTGGATCTATTTATCACGAAAAACGTTAAATATTTTTGACTGAAAACAATTAACGACAACGCTCTCATCTCGACTCCCGTCAAATTAACATCGACAAAAACGAAACACAAGGGAGGGGGATCCACGATCGATCACGAAGACAGAAAATAACCCATCAGTCCCCCTCTTTTCAGCTCGGGAACACCTTTATTCCGGTATATTTTTTAACAATTATGTCGTTGAATTTTGATCTGATAAATACTACTACCAGCAAAGAAATACGTCTTGAACATAAAATAACCCATAACATTGAGTAGACAACTACAAATACAGTCATTTCATGTACGATATGAATTCTCTAAAATGAAGGGCTTGCGGCCTAAAGATAATATCAGTTTTTAACGGGGGTCAATTTTCAGTTTTATCTGAAGAAATATTGTACAACCGACAAAGGGAGAGAAGGGAGACTTTTTTGGTCTTAGTTGAACATAATCACATAAATTGTTATGTTAACCTTTCTTTTGTACATATATGACATCTCAATAAATTAATTGTCGAATGTTATCATGTTATAGGCAATGGATGACATTTCGTTTTTGATCCCTATTCAGTTTTAGGTGATAAAAAAGAGGGTGTATTCGTGTTGTAACTTCATGACTCGGGGGACTGGAAGAATGATATAGGTACACGATGTTGTTTGTCCACTGAATACACACGACTGCCATTAGTTATATCAAAGGTTTTTTTTTAATTGTTCATGAATGTATCTATAAAACAAAACTGAAGAGACACGGTTCTGCAGTTTGCAAAGTAATGTTAGCAATATAGATGATGCAGTTCGCAATGGATTAGAAATCGCAAATTAGAAGGACAATCTTTTTTTTTCTTTTCTATGTTTTTCGCGATTTTGATCAAACAAATATTTCATTTCTATAATACTATTATACAGCTGTGAATACAGATGAGAATTGATGGTATTGATAGGGACAGTCTTGTTATAGTGTTGGTAGAGATAGAAATGTATGGTCGTATGAAGAAAACACTAGCATGACCTCATCAGTTCAATAAGAGTGGAAAGTTTGGGTCCATAAAACAAGTTTAACCCTGTTACTTTTTACTGAAGCTCCTGTACCATGCCAGTAAAATGATCAGTCGTGTATGTGTGTTATGAACACAGGGGCTTGAATCGTGTTCATAGAGGTCATGCGGCCTATATACCGTATATAGGCCGCGTGACCTCTATGAAAGCGATTCAAGCCCCTGTGGTTATGAGTATCGATTCAAGCCCCTGTGGTTATGAGTATCGATTCAAGCCCCTGTGGTTATGAGTATCAATTCAAGCCCCTGTGGTTATGAGTATCGATTCAAGCTCCTGTGGTTATGAGTATCGATTCAAGCCCCTGTGGTTATGAGTATCGATTCAAGCCCCTGTGGTTATGAGTATCGATTCAAGTCCCTGTGGTTATGAGTATCGATTCAAACCCCTGTGGTTATGAGTATCGATTCTGCCTCTGTTTATTCGATTTTCTCTCAGATTTCTAGAAACCTTAACACATGGAGTTGGTATCGGGTAGAGAGTCCATGTAAGTGGTGGTAGGGTTGTGGTATACTAATAGGTCAGTGACCCTATCAACTCGACCATGCACCCATGCCACTCCTTTGTCATAAAGAAAATATCAAGAAAAAATGTGAATTAAAACGACTATCCCCTCATCTATTTATGTTAAAGTACACGAGTATGATCAGCCATTTTATCTTCCTACAAAGGTATACATTCTGTAGAGCTTTACGTATATCTATGATACTCATATGTTTGATTTCCTGACCACTGTAACGTCTGTCCCACAATTTACTGCTTCTGATTACCCATTCGGTATCTTCAAACTTTTCCTTGTTTGTTTGTTTGTTTGATATTTGTTTTGTTATTTTGTTATTAAGTCGTAAACATTGCTGATATTGTTAATAGGAACATTGAAGTAATACATATCCACAAGATTTCTGCTCATCTACAGACTACATAGTCGTCCAACAATTATACTCTGAACTGTTCATTATTGAAGGATTTACTGTAACCTGCTAAACGAAGATCGACAACACAATGCTTGTTCTTCATTGTTACTTTGTATTTGTTTTATTTCGTGATGGAATATTCATTAGCATCCATGTTCTTTCTGGTTTGATACACATTCATAGTATAACTCTAAAACAGGGGTCATGAATATGTCAAAAGAAATATCCCATTTTGTTGAACGTTTCCGAAACAAACTAGTCATATGAAACCAAACAATGCACTTGGAATTTGCCTTGTCTATATTATATACAAATACTAAGCTTTAAAGATTGATTCATTTTATACATGGCAAATTAAGGTGGTTAGATCTCAATTTCCTGGAATTAAAAAGGACTTATTCAGAACATGTAAGCATCTAATATTCCTTTGAAGCTATGTATTAGTGTCATTCTGTAAACGAACCTAGTCATACATTGCTATGCAAATATTTCTATCTTCTTCGTTAACATATAAAGATAGAATTAAATAATTATAGCATTCCGGAATTGCCTTTTTTTTTAATTTCAACTATCATCTTGTGCATGCAGAATACAAGTATTCATACAAACTGACTTTGGTCCACTCCAGGAATCAAATCCGTACATTTTTTTGCAATTAAAAAAATGATGATGTTTATATGTGTAGCCCATTCTTTATACATATATTTAACTATGTTTATATACAGATGCCAGTTTAGAAAAGAAAGATTCTGAATACAGATTAGGAATATCCAAATGCTTTACGACATACTTCCAGAATATACCATTAAATTATGTTTATGGTGTTGAACTGTCTTCCTACGTTGGGAACAAACAAGAAAGCCGTATAGTCCCACAAAAACCATGCTGTTGTGGCTTGTGTTCTTGTTTACCTGTAAGTATTATAGTCCTACATTTCTACAAAAACCATGCTGTTGTGGCTTGTGTTCTTGTTTACCTGTAAGTATTAGTCCCACAAAAACCGTGCTGTTGTGGTTTGTGCTCTTGTTTACCTGCAAGTATTATAGTCCTACATAAAAAAAAGTGATTTTGTAGTTTGTGTTCTTGTTTACCTGTAAGTATTATAGTCATACATTCCTACAAAAACCGTGCTGTTGTGGCTTGTATTCTTGTTTACCTGTAAGTATTAGTCCTACAAAAACGACTCTTATGTGGCTGGTGTTCTTATTTATCTGTAAATAGTATTCCAATAAAACCCACTCATGTGGTTTGTGTTCTCGTTTATCTGTAAGCATTAGTGCAACAAAAACCGCTCTTATGTGGCTTGTGTTCTTGTTTACCTGTAAATATTAGTCCAACAAAAACCGCTCTTATGTGGTTTGTGTTCTCGTTGTTCTGTAAGTAGTAGTCCAACAAAAACCGCTCTTATGTGGTTTGTGTTCTTGTTTACCTGTAAATATTAGTCCAACAAAAACCGCTCTTATGTGGTTTGTGTTCTTGTTTACCTGTAAATATTAGTCCAACAAAATCCGCTCTTATGTGGTTTGTGTTCTTGTTTACCTGTAAATATTAGTCCAACAAAAACCGCTCTTATGTGGTTTGTGTTCTCATTGATCTGTAACTAGTAGTCCAACAAAAACCGCTCTTATGTGGTTTGTGTTCTCATTGATCTGTAATTAGTAGTCCAACAAAAACCACTCTTATGTGGTTTGTGTTCTCATTGATCTGTAAGTATTAGTCCAACAAAATCCGCTCTTATGTGGTTTGTGTTCTCGTTTATTTGTAAGTATTAGTCCTACAAAACCAGTACCTGTAAGTATTCAAGTGCTACAATATATGTACTATTGTGGTTTGTGTTCTATATCTCAATATTCTACCCACAATGCTGTTATTTGCAAGTGTAATAGCAGCTTTATGTCTGAAAATGACTAAAGAATGCAGATTACCAACATCATAAGACCACAATTGTTTGGGTGTTGTTTTATATTAACCTTCTAGACATCAATATACCGGATTTGAGAATGCGGCTTACTACCGGTATATTGATGGCTAGAAGGTTACAAAAATACACCACGTAGTGTATTGGGCCTATTGTTGGAAATTTTTCTTGCCAGATGTGAAAAGAGGATGTGTATTGATAGGGCCAGCCAGCTCTCATAAAATCTCATTAGGGCTGCTTTTATAGTTGGCTTTTACGTTCAAGAAGCGTGACAGTCTCCACTCACGAGGCACTCTTCATTCAACAGATACACTAGAACAACAACACACTATACACATACAAATGTAAATCTGGGACTCTTACAATGCGAACTGCTATATAAGTCGGTCCATTGTAATGTGTTGTACCATCAGTCATGAAATAAACTAGGATAATAACATTACCCATATAAATGTAAGACTTTGATAATGCACAATGCGAACTGCTATATAAGTTAGTTAGGTGCAGGGAGAAGGGTTAATTTGTTGTAGCATCCGTCATGAAATAAACTAGAATAACAACACTATGCACATGCAAATTTAAACTAAGCCTATGACAATGCGAACTGCTATAAAAGTGGGCAGTGAGGCTAGGTGCAGTTTTTGTTGTAGGGTCCGTCATGAAATCGTTATTTCTTTAACAACAATTAAAATGTAGCTGAAACATTCTTACGAGTAAACGTATAAGTTGAGATACAACTTTCTAGTTCTAAAGAAAGACAGAGACGTTTCTCAAGAAAGTAAATATTATATTTATTGATAAACTGTCAACTGCGCCATATTGTCATGATCTAGGTAGAATAAGTATTAGAGGATCTATAGCTGTTATTTATCATCTTTAATTTTGATATATTGTGGACATTGTATCATTAAACAGTTCGAGCGATCCATGGTATTCGAGCCATTCGAGTTCGAGCAAGCGAAGTTCGACTGTATTATTATTATTATTTTCTATTCAAAGTTCTGGCTTTAATTAATTTGGTCTCATAAGGGTACAAGCTAAGACAAATCGGCAAACAAGAACGTGTCGTTCAACTTTTCCCATTGGAGAAATCCTCACATCAAATGTGACTATTATGTTGTCGATACGTTTGTTTGCTCTCTACTTAAACATGTTAAAGCTCTATTATAAAAAGAAACTTTCTCTTTAACTACATTGAGATGAACATTGTGATACTACATTCTTTGTATAAAACTGTGTAATTTAGGCATCAATTACAATAAAGCTAGATTTACTTCATCTGGTTTTAATTTCAAAAGATACTGACCATACTTGTATATCTATAATTTGTAATCTCGTCCTACCTGTAAGTATACGTATGCTATCCGTGTTGATTATTGGTTTCGTGTAATGGTTATCGTGCTCGCTTCGAGCGCGGTAGATCGTGGGTTCGAGCCCCGATCGGGTTAATCTAAAGACTATAAAATTGGTATGTGTTACTTCTCCGCTAAGCACGCAGCCTTAAGGAGAAAGAGCAAAGACTGGTTGTCTTGGAATCGAGATAATGTGTCCGAGTGGTGTGACATGTCTCTCCACGGACTGTTGTTTCGGTGAGCTAGCACTATAAAAATACACCTAAGCGTATTGTTCTAGTACAAAGCGGAACTCATCATCATCTCATTAAAAGTTAACTTGCTATCGCCATGATATAGCTGAGTTGGCGTTAAAAAAACAACTTAACTCACTCACTCTATATCCGATAGTCCGTCCTACTTATGATTGTGTTCACATGATTTCAACAGCTGGAAGGGACAACATATCTGCTATGAAGTCTGTCTAATGCTTTGGCAACAGAAGGGTCCTTGAAAATTGAAGTTATACCAGTACTAGTGGAACTTATGTCCATATATCTGATGTTTATCATCGTGCTGTCAATAACAGACAGTAATATATCAGTTGCATTTTGTGTCTTATATTTAGGGACCGACCATTTGACTTGCAAGGGGGTTATGGGTTTTTATTTCGTTCAGAATTTTTTTTTCGGACAACACGAGAGTTCGAATATTTTTTTTTTGTCGCGCTAAGCGCGAATTTTTTTCCAGAATGAAACATTAGGTTATATGACAAAAACTCTGAATTAGATTTTTTTTTTCCTCCACCATAATCAGAATATTTTTTCAGCAACACTGGGAATCAGAATTTTGTTTAGGAAAAAACCATAACCCCCCCCCCCTTTTCAAGTTAAATGGTCGTTCCCTTAGACAATTCGAATGTAAGAGGGGAAAAGTTTGGTTTTTGGAATAATTTGGCAGTTTTGATAACAAAATTGAGAATCATTGTTTTATAGTCCAATTGCTGATTAATCAAATACTCCAGACATAATTCCATCTATACACAATTTCACTCTCTTTGTTTTTCAGATTGGATGTTGTACGTCCTCGTGGAAAGCTGATATGCCAGTTTATAAATCAATCAACGAACGTACAATTAAAATTGGTGTAGTGATGCCACCCTGGCAAACACAGACAATGATCGTGGTACATCTGCATCCTGAAATTCCACTCACAACTGGGCGAGACTTTGTCTCCTTACTACATAATCATGCTCCACGTATCCACTGATATTATATCAAATAAACATACTTTTCTAGTCATTATGCAATAAATATTTTGAGGATCACATTGTCCGACATCTTGCTTCGTCATCCTCGTCGATATCGCACAGTAAATCGAGATTTTAAGCGAAAGGTTTGAAGATACCAAAGGGGTAATTAGAACCCATAAAGCAAAGAAGATCGACAATACAATAGTCACAAAAGAAATAAGACCAACAATGACCTACAAAACACTACACGGAAAACTAAAGACTGAGCAACACGGACCCCACTAAAAACTGGGGGTTAACTCGTGTGCCTTAGAATGGTAAACAATTCCAGCTCCATATCTGGTCCCGTCGTGTTACGCTTGTTACAAACCCGATGATGAGTCATGTATGAGGAAATAGGATTGTGTTTATGACAAACGGAACATATCCGTGGATATTTGTGACACAGATATACAGTAAAAGTCATGGTGAGGACCATACAACTTTAGAAGTGATGACTTCAACTTAACCACTAAAATTGTCTTTTGCTGCATTTTATCTTTAGAACAAAACGTTATATAGGGAATCTTTGTATATAGGACTTCGCAAATATACGTACTTAGTCGCAAAATTATTTTGACCGGTGCTTTCGAAAAAAATTTAACTGTCTGCCATTCAGAAACAAGAAATGTCCATGTTTATAGTTAGATTCATACACAAGCAGGAATTTAAAGTACTGGACCTCGAATACATTTTTTTTACCAACTAGCAAATCATTAGGTCCAGTAGTTTCGGTGGAGAGCTTTTAGGCTTCAGCTAATCAGGTAAAAAATGACAACAATTTTTGCCAGATCAAGACGAAATGGGGAACTTATTATGTAGAGGACCTTACATACATTATATATTATTTGCACCAATCAGAAACATTAATTGCCAATGACTTCTTTTTTCCTGGATCATGACTGTGATGAAGTTTTGTAGAGGACCTCATGGACATAATTCCTGCAAAATATGGTTCCAATTAACACAGTTGTTTCAGAGAAGATAAACATGAACATGTTTTGTCAAGATCAAGAAAAGGTGAGCCATTTTGATAGAGGATTTCACAAACATAACATTCTTGCAATGTTTGGTTCCAATTGGCCAAGTAGTTTAAGAGATTTAGAAAAAAATAAATTGTTCAGAACCAAGAATTACTCATGGAGGTCACCTTTTTGTTGAATCAAGACAGAATGAGGGATTTTTTTTGTAGAGAGTCTCATAAACATAATTCCTGGAAACTTTGGTTCCAATTGGCCTGGTAGTTTCACAGATGATCAAAATGATGACTACAACAGACCACTGAAGCAAAGTTTTGGCAATATCTAACAACCATTTGAAATTAAAAAAAAAACATTTCCCCCATTAGATCATGTTTGTCATGTAAAGTTTATGTTCAATAAAGATCTCAAGTTTCCGAATTGAATTAGGTCTGGCTATGGTAGTCATCATGGACTTCTGATTGGCACATGTCAGGGCCGTTCAAATAAATATTCAAAGCAAGTTTTCTTTTAAATCATTCAGTATCTTCAGAGAAATAAGATTTTTTTTAAAACATCACATGGTGGCCATCTTTGACTTCTGATCCATATAAAAAATATAGACCTTTTAAAGGATCATTCATGCATGACTACATAGTACCAGTTCAATCAAAGTAGTTTCTTGTGTCCTATGTCCTGCTATGTCAGAAAAAAAACACACACATTTTAAATCACCTTAAATTTTAAACCACTGAATATTTTTTAACAATGGGGCTACAGCACACAGTCCATGGCAATAGATTGTTGGTTCTGTTAGCAATGTTGCTTTTTTGACAAGCATCAAAATGACAAATACTGAAGAGTATCAACAAAGGAACATTCCTGTAAAGCTTGTTTTAATCTGATGATAAGGGGGTTTCTGAGATGATGATCATAAAAGGAGGAGGATAATTGAAAAATATAACAAACCCCACATTATCCTTTGAAGGAGGTCAGTTAAAATATTTGTATCCAATAACAATTCATATACTGTTTGTGTTCAATCAATTCTATAGTTTCTGTTGAGAAATTTTACACATGAATTATGTACCATGAATGATAAACCATTTCAAACAGCAGGATGTGAAGCAATTTCATGGAAAATGACAGACAAAGCACAAAGATCAAAGTGATCCCTATGTGTTAGACATGTTATGCAGAGGACACAAGAACATTGAGAGGGCCTTCATCATGGTCTTGATCGTATGGTAGTTCAAAAAAGTTTAATTTACAACTACATGTGCAATCAGTGCCTATCACTACTAAAGTTTTGAGTTCAAACCCTGTTCATGGTGAGGTGTACTCAATACAACTTTATGTGATAAAGTTTCTCAGCGACTTGCGACAGGTCAGTGGTTTTCTTAGGTGTCCTCTACCAATGAAACTCACCACCACAAACTATTTTTGAAAGTGGCATTAAACACCATAAACCAAACCAAGAACATTGAGATACATTATCCTGTCAACATAGACTTTGCAAAGGACCTTCAAATGATTATTCTGCTATGGACTGGGTTGAAGAATGAACCATAGTATTTAAGAAGATTTCTCATTGACATTGTCACCCCCTCAAATAAAATGTCCTTTCATTGGTACAAACTTATCAGTAATGTTCATTTTTTATCTACAATCCATGGATTCCTCTATACAAACAGTATTATTAGGTTTAGGTTTATGGTGTTTAATGCCACATTCAACACTATTTCTGTTATATTGTGGCAGTCAGTTTTATTGGTGGAGGAAACGAGTGCCCAGAGAAAACCACTGACCTGTTGCAAGTCACTGACAATCTTTATCACACAATATTGTATCGAGTACACCTTGCCATGAACAGGGTTCAAACTTACAACTTTAGTGGTGATAGGCACTGATTGCATAGGTAGTTGTAAATCAAACTACCATACAATCATGATGCCCAGAGTATTATTAGGATTCTGATGACAGACTTTGAACAAGAATTCTGAGAGTATTGCACATAGCAATACATTGTCCCCTACTGGCCGCAAAAATCAGAGGACCTAAAATATTAGAAGTATCACCTTGCAGTGACTAGATTTTAAATTACAAGTTCAAGGGCCATAACTCAGCCAAAAATAATTCGACCAGAACGAAATTTTAAACTTAAACTGTAACTCATCTAGACATAGCCACATACTAAATATCAAGTCAATATATCAAAGGACGTCAAAAAAAAAGTCCAGACAACTTAAAATTTGAACAAAAAATACAAGTTCAAGGGCCATAACTCAGCCAAAAATTATTTGACCGGAACGAAATTGGAACTTAAACTGTAACTCATCTAGATATAGCCAAATACCAAATATCAAGTCAATATATCAAAGGACGTATAAAAAAAAGTCCGGAAAACTTAAAATTTAAACAAAAAATACAGGTTCAAAGGCCAAAACTCAGCCAAAAATCATTCGACCGCAACAGAATCGAACTTAAACTGTAACTCATCTAGATATAGCCACATACTAAATATCAAATCAATATATCAAAGGACGTAAAAAAAAAAGTCCGGAAAACTTACAATTTGAACAAAAAATACAAGTTCAAGGGCCATAACTCAGCCAAAAAT
>MJUT01059077.1:157360-172266 GCA_002080005.1 Gigantidas platifrons | reverse complement strand
TATGTTCTCTGGTAAAACTGGCAAACATTTGTGCCAAATTTTGTCTAAATGTCAAACGGAAACACGTTTTTTATTTATACATTGTCATAACGATGCTTTAAATCTCATTTAAGCATGATGTGTTTTAAAGCGTTTCACCGACCACGCGATATAAGAGAAAAAACGGATGCGGTTGTTTTTTCCGTACGGACAGCGCTACCGCATTTAATTTTTTTTTTTTTACTATTTTTGCAATAAAATCGGCAATGTGGCGACGAATTTCCACATGCGGGCGGGCCTGAGAACCAAGAAATTAACTTTGTATGGCCTAATGGATGTCTATTTACGCATGTGTTTTATTACTACAGGTAATGTATAGAACTGGTTGTTGCTAAATATTGTCTTTGTTTCAGTTTAAGTAGACAGGTTTTTATTTCAGATTAAACTTAAGTGATTTTATTGTGTTTTGATAATAAAATAATGTAAATGGCATATTAGATTTTGTTAATTTTGGTTTGTTTCAAGTACAAATGTATAACAAAGGGAAATAACTCATTTTTTATATCGACTTACGAAGTTGAAAAATACGATGTCAAACTTTTGTTTTCCTTTGCCACTTTCTTTCAAACGTCTTTTCCGGGAAGGAATTGTGAATGATCGACCGATCGAAACACGCCATTGATTTTAGTTGCTAATACAACAAGCGATGTCATTTTTTAGAGCGTCTTTTGGAGGTCGCGCCTTTATTACAGACAGGAAAAGTCGATATCACTTTATTTTCGTATCAAATGTAAATTAGATAGTTTGACAGAAAAAGGTCTCCAGATTTTAATGATATAATTTTATTCTCAATATTCCGCCATTAACAATACGCAAAGTTTGTTTAAAACAATTAAATCGGAAATAAAATACGAAACTCCGCGTATATCATCAATAAAGTGGTACGAAAATAAAGCTGAGAAAACGATGATTACTACAATACAAATTTTGTTTTTGTAATCCTCGGGGCGATAATGACAATCATAGGCTGAAGTTTGGTATCGGAGATATTTTTACGGTCAAATTATAACGCCACGATATATATTCGTAGACAATGTCGTGTTCAAACGCTTGCATTTTCGTTTAAAATTTCACGATCGACACTAAAGTTATATCAAATTAAAGAGCAGAAAACGATCTTTCTAACGAGGTAGGTTTCGTCAGAAAAGTAATATGATTAAAACAAGAAAACAGGTTAAAACACAAGGTTAAATCGACAAAATACCGTAACGTCCACAGTGACGTTGTATTAGTGATGCACCAGGTTACATCTGTATAATAAAAGGTCAACTTTTTCTTGTCCTGTCATAGAACATTTCATATGAATTGAACCTTTTTTAAGAGGTCACCTGTCTTATAAGGCCACTTTTATGTCCCAATGTTGACCTCTTAATACAGCCTTTACAGAATTGACTTCTAAATAAAAACTGAAAAATTGACTGGTCTGAATGAAGTTTTACTGGTCTTGGGCCGGGGGACAGGTGCCCATCGTGAGGACTGGCACTGCACCCCTATAGCCTATAGTATAGGCCAAATGAGCTAAAAATGGAATGTTGTAATGAATATCATAGTAGGTTATATGAGTTATAATTTACCTGTAGCTCATCCAAACTGATGCCAACTTGAAATGTGTTCCATGCATATCTGCTATTCTTTTCCTTCAACAACAAAAGAACTGCGTTGTTATCAGTGATGTCAAAGCTACAGTGTTCTGGAACAAAGCAATTATTTGCAGAAAAATTTGCCATAAAGCTGTAGTGCAAGGGAACACCTCCTGATCCTCTTGATATAAACTTAATGTGACAAACATTTGGCAGAGGAAACAACTTGGAAACAGAATCAAGGACTATCTTTTTAATACTGAACACAAAAGTCACTGTTTCACTGTCTTGCGAGAATGTAAATGACGGTAGTGAATATGGAATGTTTGACGAGTGACTTAAGTATATTGGCGAAGTATTTCCTGAACTAGAATTGTTCTCGTTCTTTGTATCACAACTGTCTTTTGTAGACTCTGATGTACCTATCACTTCGATCAAAGGTGTTTCAGTAGATTCTGCATTTTCTTCTACATCACTTGTATCTTTTTCAGCTGACGGTTCAATAAAAGTTGAGATTTTTTGTGTTTTTTCTGGAACAACAGGTAAAGTGACTACTAAGCATCGCTTAGACTTATCAAATTTTGCAGATCCTTGATCATCATCAACTGTATATGGTAATTTCAAATCCAATTTGTAAGCAGCTGGTTCTTTAGACTGAAGGACTAGTTTCTGCTCAAAAATATCAAGCTCTACTGGTTTAGCAGATGACAACAAAGGAAGTTCAATAGATATAACAAGTTCCTTTGGACGTGTACTAGGTCTGGAATCTGGCGAATTGCAAAATTCTTGTATATCCATGTCAGACCTATGAGTGATGGTATATTTTGGAACAGTCTCTGTTCTTGATTCTTTAGTTGTGTGCGAAGTCATTTTAGTTTTGCTAGCTTTTTTATTTTCTGCTTCCTGTTTCTTTTTTACAGCATCTGCCATTTCTTTTGCCTTCTCTTCACTGGTTTTGTCGTCAAAGGGATATGGCATATTCTTTATGGGATCATTGTCATCCATTTTCTTAGCTGATCCATCTGATTTAGTTCGGATAACAGTTGCAGTAGGGGTCCCTTTATATTCTAATTTTGGACGTTTTAAGTTCTTTCTATCAACTTTGACACCAAATTGCCTTTCTATACCTTCTATGGCTGTATCTTCAACAAGATTCATGAAACGACTATTAGATTTTGCCATTCTGTAGGTATCTGGATGGAAAACAACATCATATATTTTACATTTTTGGCTTTTCTTGTCGAGATCATCTCTTGGTGGTGTGTGTGAATGAGGAATGGACCAATTTAAACCCGTTTTACCATCTTTTGAAACTTCACGCCTTGAAACTGGTTTCTCAATTTTGTCATTTTGGCAGATATTTATAAATGCTTTCATGTCACCATCAACACTGGTTTTTAATACGTGACCAGGCTTTGGATGTATAAACTGAACGTCCATCCCTCTCTCTTTCTCCATTTGGGCTATTTCTTGTTCATAAAGTTTGCGATTCTCGGGATCTGAAATTTCTTCGGCATATTCCATGAATAATTTCCTGAATTGCTCATCTTTCAATGCTTCGCCTATCTTCTTCACTTCATCTTCGGTTATCTTAAATTCTTCTTTTCTTTCTGAACCCATTTCCACGTTTTTAGTTTATACTTCTGCAAACACAAATATTCGGTCAAGTTTCTCCAAGGACGCTCATTCGGAAACTCTCTACCAATTCAAAAACTAGGATAAACCTAGAGATATTCACACAAGGGAGATAACTGCAATTCGTGTTAAAACTTGCAGGTTCTCGAAATTTCTTACAAAATCGATATAGATTTCAGTAGCGTGACAAGGTGATGAAATTATGTATATTTTTATTTGTCTTAAGGACAAATCCGGGGTTATGTTTTTTTTCTGAAAAAAAATCTCGCCAAATTAACATGAAAGTTATAAAAAAAAATGATGCAAAATAAGTGCAGTTTTCAGTGGAAAAAGTTGGGTAAAAATGGAAAAATGCTGATTTTTTCATATCCAAGAAACAATATGATTTTTGTTTCCTGTGAAAAAAAAATATGAATCAAGGGAAATGGTCGATCCCTTAATACTGCTATGCAGAGGCATATAATATGTGTTAAAATGTGCATTTTGTATTAAAAAAAAAACAAACAAAAAACAAACAAAAAACACATTAATAAAATTCGATGTGTTGATACATTTAATTTGCAATCTCAGAGCAAGGATTTATATTTAAATCCTTGCTCAGAGGCACTTGATGCCTTTCTAGACAAGTAAAATCAATACAACTTTAGAGAACACATACAAAATGTATTTAATATATTTTAATACCTTTACAAAAATAATGCCTTTTTCAGATTAACCTTATACTATATTATCCGACGTTTTTTTAAACTTGCACAATTCACGAATCCTGAGTAATACAATGTAGGATAAATCATTATCCAAAAAATATACCACGACACACAGGTCACAACCGTACACTAAGGTGCCCGCCAGCTTTTCTGCACACAATAGAAAATTGTAAAGTATCCAACTTTTATTTTTAGTCTATATAAGTCAAGTCCGAGTCAGCAAAAATTAACAGTTATAATTTCTGGTCCAACGTTAATGCAAAAAGAAATTCCAAGAATGGTGTGCCAGAACTTCATGTGAAAAAAAGATGATGAAACTTATATTACAAGAACGGACTCGGACAAAGCTGAAGTATTAACATAATTTTTCACCATTGTATTTACGAAAGAAAACGACAATTACAGTACTTTTCTAGATGATATTCCATATGATAAAGAATCTAGTAACGATGAAATTAGTTCACAAGAAAATTTAAACAAACTTACCGAAGAAGCTTATACTTCAAAATCACAAGAACCGGACCAGGTACATCCAAAAGTTTTATTTGATTCAGCCGATATCATTGACGTTGGACGCTTTGCATGATTTTCAATAACTCATTCAAGTCCGGTATAGTACCAGATTCTTGGAAAATTGACCAGATCTCAACTTTAGTTAAAAACGGTAACAAAAAACTAGCTTCAAATTATAGACTGGATAGCTTGACTAGCATCATCTACAATCTAATTTTAATTAGATGGCATTATCTGCGTGGAAAAATTAATTAATAAAAAAAAAAGAACTGTTGATCACATGAACCGTTATAACTTAGCAATGGACAATTTGGCTTCATTGGGGGAAAGATCAACCTCATTACAATTGCTACAAGTTCTGGATTGGCCCAATATTTTAGTTTGTTTATGGTGTTTAACGCCACTTTTAACAATATTTCAGTTATATCGTGGCGGTTAGTTTTATTGGCAGAGGAAACCGGAGTACCCGGAGAAAACCACCGACCTGTCGCAAGTCACTGACAAACCACTTTATCATATAATGTTGTATCAAGTACACCTTGCCATGAACGGGGTTCGATCTCACAGCTTTAGTGGTGATGGGCACTGATTGCACAGGTATACGTAGTTGTAAATCCAACTACCATACGATCACGAGCACGATGACCCCCAGTATATTCTATAAAGGAGCAAATTACACAGATGGAAGGCGTGTGAAATGGTTATTACGATTCCACCCAGATAAATAAAAGTTCTACCAATTTCCACCGTCAACATCTGGTCAAGAGGGAAGGTACACAATGTCAACAGATGAAGGATATGAAACCATACTTGTAACAATAGGATTTAAGAAAGATGAAGGATATGAAACCATACTTGTAACAATAGGATTTAAGAAAGATGTAGGAGTAATCATCGACACTAATTAACTAAAATTTGAAGTGTATGCAAGTCAACAAAGTTAATCATATAGTTGGACTCATTTAAATATTTGGATAAGGGTGGTTATGGTGTTTAACGCCATTTTCAACAATAGGATTTAAGNAAGATGTAGGATATGAAACCATACTTGTAACAATAGGATTTAAGAAAGATGAAGGATATGAAACCATACTTGTAACAATAGGCTTTAAGAAAGATGTAGGAGTAATCATCGACACTAATTAACTAAAATTTGAAGTGTATGCAAGTCAACAAAGTTAATCATATAGTTGGACTCATTTAAATATTTGGATAAGGGTGGTTATGGTGTTTAACGCCATTTTCAACAATATTTCAGGTATATTGTGGCGGTCAGTTTTATTAGTGGAGGAAACCAGAGTACACAGAGAAAACCACCTACCTGCCGCAAATCACTGACAAAACTTTATCATATAATGTTGTATCAAGCACACCTCACCATAACCGGCATTCGAACTCGCAACTTCAGTGATGATAGGCAATAACTGCACAGGTAGTTGTAAATCCAACTATCATACGATCACGACGGTCCCTGGAGGGTCTGTAAATCATGATGTTATTGTTGAATGCAAGTTAATATACAAGATGAAAAACAGTTTTGTTTACCATGATCTAGACTGAATAACCTATCTAACTCAACAGTTACCTCGACACCGTTGAACCCTATTAAATCGGCTCTAAATGAAGAGGACTGGAACCATTTCAAGTTCATTAATTCATGTTAATGCTAACAAGGAAGCTACTGAATCAAGGGTTCTTCTTAGTTAAGTTGAAGTCATTACTTCGAAAGTTTTACGGTCGCCACCACGATTTGGTTGACCGTTATGGAATATCTGTCACAAATTACCACTTGTCGTAAACGGCACTTCCCGGTCCTTTCCTAGTTCATGACTTATCACCGGGTTTGTAACTAGATTAACACGACGGGTGTCACTAGTGGAGCAGGAGCTGTATATACCATTCCGGGGTACCCGAGTTCACTCCCGGTTTTTAGTGGAGTTCGTGTTACTCGATCTTTAGTTTTATATGTGTGTTTAGTAGATCGTTGTTTGTCCTTTTGTACTTTTTCTTTTGGCCATTGTGTTGTCTGTTCTTTTTCGATATATGGATTCCGATTGCCCCTTTGATATCATCAAACTCTTCTTAATTTGCACACACCTATATAAGTTACTCTGATAAGTATCAATATATGTATTACACTACGAGAAACCAAATATGTAAGAATATGAAGAGGGGGTCTCTAGAAGCCATTGGGGCTTATTTTCCGAAGACACAGGTATAAAATCCATGGATGCTGAAGGTCGTGTAATACAATATGCTTTGTTCAGTTAATGATATGTTTGGAGACCATGTGTTCCATATGTTTACAACAGATGCATGTAACTGATATGGGCCATTGAATTCCTGTCCTTTTATAATTTGTAGACAGGTGCTGCTGCTGCATTTGCGTTTTTTTTCTGTCTGTGGCTGTAATGCCCGTTTTTAAGGAGTATGAGAATGTGTGCTGTTTAATTTGTTCATATAATTCTTTGAGTATTATGTCACTGATGTTGTCTTGGCCACTTGCTTTATGCCACCTGATGATTTGTTATAGTTTCTGTACACTTGTAGATGTAATACTGTGAGTGATGTTATTTTAAGGTATGAGCTTGGACCTTTGTCAGGGATGCTGTCTTGTAGTTCTACTGGGAATACAGACTGAAACTGTTTATTGAGACAGTTGGATTTTTGTTTTGTCTCAATTAATCAGTTGTCATTCACTCTTCAATGTGTTGTTTGTGATCTAATATTTTCAAATAGGATAACAGCTTTTTGTGTTTCTATTGATTTCTGAAGTGTTGGGGACATTTATTATAGGTAGAACTATCTAATAATTCTTTACAACATATAAAAATGTCTGCAAACATAAACTATCCTACAACATAGAACATAAACCTATCAAATAAAATAGGACTTGTGGAGGGACAGATCGATTACCATAGAATGCTGGCTAATATAATATTACATGTACTACAGGGACCCT
Source organism: Gigantidas platifrons (assembly GCA_002080005.1). Classification (NCBI taxonomy): domain Eukaryota; kingdom Metazoa; phylum Mollusca; class Bivalvia; order Mytilida; family Modiolidae; genus Gigantidas; species Gigantidas platifrons. The sequence goes on along the minus strand of MJUT01059077.1, from coordinate 164,830 downwards.
TATTGATAAATAAATCTCAAATCTTCTTTCTTTTCTTGTTCATCATAAAATCTGTCGAAAAAGTATGAAAGCATGTCTCATATCCCCGTGTAACAATAAGTCGGCCAGTCATTGGATAATGTTTGATTATTTTTTTCATGTTTGAAAAGTAAACATGTTTTTCTTTTTAATTATGTTCCTCATCTATTCTTGCTCACATGTGTAAAGTTCCATGGAAAAACGATCGATAATAAAAACACACTGACCCATATTTGTTGTGTATGGTTTTCCCAAAGGGCGTCCTATTACGTCACATAAGGCCAGTCAAAGGTCAATAAAGCACATGGTTTTGTCTTAGGCCAACCAAACTTAAAAAGTAAACCAGATTTAGAAAGTACAGTATTTGATCTTTTTCAGTGTAATTGATTTGTCTGAAAAATGTCGAAAGATGTTTTCTTTTAAATAGTTTGAAATTGAAGTATTAAAGATTAATTATTTGATGCAAATATTAAACTTGCCTACCCATAAATGGCATATATAATAAAGTACATTTGTATTTAATCCAATGAATTTGGTGTCTTTGCTTGTCAATACGATCTATTAGACCGACTACATTCTGCTGTATTTTTGGAAAACAATTAATGACTGATTTCAATTTATTTTAATCACATTTAATATCACTCACTTACAATGAACACACACAAAAATGGTGGAATCTGAAAGATCAATCATCATATTTTCAAAGTATTTTAAAATACAATTTGCTTGGTCTACATTCCAGAAACGGTTATGAACTGTGATGACGATTATGTCAACAAACCGGAAAGTTGAAAATGTTCGGGAATACCATCACTTAAAATATATTTCACAGGCAGAATGACCAGGTAAAAAGGACATTAGAAAAAAGGAGTTTTTTTTACTTGTATGAAATTTGGTCAATTCAATCTTACCTGTTTTGATCGCATTTTATAATCTTCAAGTTTTAAAAACCTGCTTCTGCGTCTTATATACGTTATAAATATACAGAATGACGTCATTGGCCTCGTGCTGCGCGAGAATGGTAAATCAAAACAAGTGACCGACTTTATTGCATGACCGAGCAGATGTCACGACATGATATTTGATTCTCTTATTTTGACACTGTTGCCCCTCCCCACCAAAAAAAGTTTTTAACAGCTATTATTTAGAGTGGATAACTAACAGTGACTGCAAACTTATATACATTATAAGACTATCGAAGCATCAACATCATTGTAATGACAATATGCTATAAATATCAAAATTAATATTGGACATTCATTTCCAAATTTCTCTAACTTATACCCTATAAAACATATTATTTCAAATATGTAAATCCTCTCTAGTAGAGCTACCACTGGAGACGTCCTGTAGTAATAGGACCTAGTCTCTCCTTGTGGGATACAACCCCTCTGAAATGGATGTCTGATAGTTGTGTGGGGCAAATCATATAGTCAAACCTGTATTAAGAGGTCATCTTTGGGATAAGGAAAAAGTGATCTTTTAAGACAGGTGACCTCTTAAAAGAGGTTCAATTCACACAGAATGCTCTATCATGACAGGACAAGAAAAAAGTGACCTTTTAATGCAGATGACTGCTTAATAGAGGTGACTGTATGGGCAGGTTTGACTAGATAATTTGTCTTTAGAACATGATAGGACAGGACATAAATGAGTCCGTCATATTTTGACATGCTCCTTGCTCATTAAAGACAACATACAGTAGCTCATAATGAGCAAAAGTTTTAATAAGGGTAGTAAATGATGCTACATTGCAATTCAAGAATTACGGTGTTTAATGCCACTTTTAACAATATTTCAGTTATATTGTGGCAGTCAATTTTATTGGTGGAGGAAACCGGAATACCCTGAGTAAAGTACCAACCTGCTGCAGGTCACAGACAAACTTCATCACATAATGTTGTATCGATTGCACATAGCCATGAGCATGATTCAAACTCACAACTATAGTGGCAATAGGCATTGATTGCATATGATTCAAAATCAAATTCCAACTATTGGCCCATCCCAGTATATGTACTAACGTTTTACCTATATGATTTATTGTGTGTTACTTAGTTCTCAATATGAATATAGCTGAAATACTGATCACTTGACGTTCAACAATCAATGAATCTTATAAGAGCGAAGAAAAATGTTTAAAGGGGAGATAATCCAAATGTGTTATTTGATCTTAAAAGTTTCTGCAAGTGCAGACTCTAAAAATCAACAAAATTGAAATGGAGAGATAATACATCTTTTATACATTATATACGATATAGAGTACATATTGTCAACATTGATAATTATTGATGCCCAAATGTCACTTTATACTAGATCCTGAATTTTCTCCTGAACATATGTCATCCAATTCACCTCCAATTTTCTACAAGAAAAACATATAAAGTGTATTAATAGATAAACTCCTACATTTGATACTATTACAAATATGAATGACTCGGTTTGGTAAAAAAAAACTCAGTGGTGTTCTAGAAGAAGATTTTCAAATAAGTTTTTTAAGGGTTAGGGTTATGGTATTTAACACCACTTTCAACAAGATGTCAGTTAAATTGTGGCGGTCAGTTTTATTGGTGGAGGAAACCGGAGAACCAGGAGAAAACCACCAACCTGTAGTAAGTCACTGACAAACTTTATCATATAATGTTGTATCGAGTACACATCGCCATGAGTGGGATTCAAACTCACAACTTTAGTGGTGACAGGCACTGATTGCATAGGTAGTTGTAAATCCAACTACCATACGATCACGACGTCCCCTAGTTTTTTTTAATAGGTCTAATTTGCATATTTGGCAAAAAATTGTAAAAATTAAAACTTCAACTAAGATAAATCAAAAATATATTTAACAACTCATTAACATAAAGCTACATTTTAAAATTCAGTTCATATTAGTTTAAAATGGAGCAGTTTTGGTCATTTGAACAAATTCTATTCTAAAAGGCAACAATCTTTGATGGAAGTCGAGGCTGTCAAAAATTCAGCAAGAAGTCCATTCAAGGACAATCCTGGGATAAATTGGATTAAAATGCCTCAGTGGTTTCAGAGGGGAAGATTTTCAAATTCATTTCTGTCAAAATCAGCTTAATTTGAAAATTATTTTCGATAAAAATCGGCAAAATGTATTGTATTTCAGGAAAACTTATATAACCAAATCTTATCATGTTCATATGAAATGACAAAAAATTAGACTTATTAATGGTAGACCAACAAATGGTTTGATCTGTCATTATAGTAGGCCCATGTCAGATAAACATATCATAATTACAAAAATCCCAATTTCACATTTACGTCTTTCAAGGTACACAACCTTTGAGATAAAAATGTGCTAAAAATGTACATGTAGATATCTTATTTAGTGTGCACGAGATGCTACTGAGAAAAAAACAAATTAAATTACCAGATATAAAAGTGTAAATGAAAATTGCACACAAAACATTAATATAACATGTAAGATTACACTCAGTATTGAAGAAATTCTTGATTAGAAATGCTTTAATGGAAAACTTCTCTGATTACATATCATTTATTTTATCTGACAACTATCTTAGTAATACACTGTAGAATCATTAATGACTAATAATCTAACACACATTTGTAATTTGTTTTTAAAGATATTTATTAAATAAAGCATACTGGAAATGACTTGCTATGTTACAGTAGAACACCACGACCATGATGGCCCCTACAACATTATAATCATTTGGAATTTCAGAATTTGACTTTATAAATACAGTTTTTGCTCTATTCAGGAAAAATGTCATTAAGTCTTACCTTTAAATCATATAAAACTTTTTGGGTTTTAGAATTCATATCATCAATGCTGGCTTTCAATATATGTACCTCTAACTAGAATACAAAAAAATATGATTTGTTTATATGACCATGAATGTTTAAAATACCACTTTTCTACAAAACTTCAGGTATAATACAGTAAAACCTGCCCGTGCAGTCACCTCTATTAAGCAGTCACCTGTATTAAAAGGTCACCTGTTTCTTATCCTGTCATAGAAAATTTCATATAAATTGAAATTCTTTTAAGAGGTCATCTGTCTTAAAAGACCACTTTGTCTTTGTCCCAAGGATGACCTCTTGATACAGATTTGACTGTATATCAAGTATAAGAGCACAATTGACTTCTATTCACAAATTTCAGCTAATACTTTGAGTAATAATCACATTTACTACAATTATATCAATGGCCAATCTCTAGATATATAAACTAATAATGTTAATCAGAATCAGAAATATTCATTGTAGGACATTTAATATCTTAACCGCGGAACCCATTGTAGACTTTAACTATAGAAATTTGGAGGCTGTCGTAGTCATGATCATATGGTAGTTGAATTTCTAACTACCCGCGCATTCAGTGCCTATCACCACTAATGTTGTTAGTTCGATTCCCTGCTCAGGCACGGTGTACTCGATACAGCATTATGTGATAAAGTTTGTCAGTGACTTGGGGCAAGTCATGTTTTCTCTGGTTTCCTCCACCAATAAAACTGACCGCCACAATATAACTGAAATATTGTTGAAAGTAGCTTTAAACACCATAACCCTAACCCTAATATAGAAATTTGCTAAAGTGAAAAATGTCTAAACCAAACCTTACTTGGACCTACTTTTGTATCAGAATAGACAGGTGTTTGGTTTATACAGATTAAATTAAACTAAACAAGGGCAACGCAAAGCGTGGCATATCCCCTCGCCTACAAATTTGACCCAGTGACCTTGACCGTTGACCTTGAAAATCAATAGGGTTCCAGATTCTCTTAAGGACTAAGTATGTACCAAGTTTGGTCAATATCCATTGAAGGATGTTGATTCTAGAGTGTTCACAAAGATGTTACGGAAGGACGGATGGACGGTAGCGTTTACTATATCCCTTCGCAACTTTGTTGGCGAGGGGATAATTAACAAAGATTTTCTACCTTGGGACTTTATTCAAAGTTTGTTTATACAGGATTCTGTTTTATCCAGTGTCCTGATTAGACAGGTTTCACTGTATTAAAATGGGAAACAGAAAATTATCTCCCTTGACCATTGACTAAATTAACAAAAAGATATATGATAATTTGACTATTTCTTCCCGGAGATCTAAGGGAGACTATTTATTAATGTAAATATATATTCATCAATTGATTGATTGGTGTTTGATGCCAACATTAGCAGTATATTCAGTAAAGCTAATAATGTGTTTAACAAAAAATATGCATTCATAAAAATTTTTCTTCATTAGAAAAAAAAACATGTTCGTCTATGGTTTTATCCTGACCTTTTTCTTATTTCCAATTTCTCTAAGAGAATCCTTAGTTTCTGAAGTGGGCTCTAATGATTCTAGTGTCACTGAAAAAAACCAATACAATGTGATAAGCTGTAAATCAAGAACATGCTTTGAAAATAAAAGGCCGTTGGCCACTGGTCCCCCGACGCCAAGGTTATATCGTAAGATTAAATTTTGAAACTACTGTAAACTAGAGGGTCAGGTGAGCCTGTATCACTCATAATTCTGAAAGGGGACCATCCAAGGACCATTTTGAAGTAAAAAAAGGGGAGTAACTCTGGTTAGATTTGTCGAAAAATCATCATTATCGAACTTGACCTAGATATTCATGAGATACAATTACATACCAAACCTAGTTTCAATCTGACTTTTTGTTCACAAGTTATAATTTGGAAACCAAAATATTAGCAATTTTGAAGTAAAAAAAGGGGAGTAACTCTGGTAAGATTTGTCGAAAAATGATCGCTATCGCACTTGACCTAGATATTCATGAGATACACTTACATACCAAACCTAGTTTCAATCTGACTATTTGTTCCCAAGTTATCATCTGAAAACCAAATATTTAGCAATTTTGAGGTATAAAAAGGGGCACAACTCTAGTAAAAATAGTCGAAAAATTGTCATTATCGAACTTGACCTAGATATTCATAAGATACACTTACATACCAAACCTAGCTTCAATCTGACTTTTCATTCACAAGTTATCATCTGGAAACCAAAAAGCACACGGACGGACGATACCCATTTCTATAGTCCCCTTCGACGAAGCGTCGGGGAACAATGAGAACATCATCATATTTCTCTTATAGATATATAGCGAGTTGTCATATACTAAATAAACGTTAGAGAACACAGAAGGGGCAAAAAATTGGACAATCCAAAGAAACTGGGTACACAAGACACAGGACAAAGACAAACAGAACAAAAAAAAAACACCGCTATATGTAAGCATACACAAATAATGTAAATAAGACCTCCTTCAAACAACTGGAGGTAAAAGACGAACCGAACATCGCTTTTATGTGGAAATCGTAATGGACCTCACATAAATCTGTCCTAATTCAAAAGGTTCTGTGTGGTCCAGTAGTGAAGGTTATTGACTTTTGACAATAGGCCTAACATCATTGATGTGGGTTGCTGTCTGATACCCACCTCAAGTGTTGAGATATCCAGACATCAACCCGTAGTCGAGGATTTTTCACCCGTTAATTCTTTATAAATGTCCAGTCTTTCCTCGTCCATTAATTCAGGTAGTCACGATATAACTGTAAATTTGTTGAAAGTGATGATAAGTATAAATAACCAGTTAATCTACTATAATTATAATAAAGTTAAAATGATATCTTGAAATTCTATTTGATACAGACGTCATGTTGAATAACATGACAGACATACTTATATACTAGGTGTTTGAGGTAAATAATATTGCCATTGTTTTGAAAATACATTACCGTATCAAATGGGTTTGTGGTGTTCCTTACAAATGAATAAATAAAAACTAGAGGCTCCCAGGAGCCTGTAATCGCTCACCTGGTTTTCAATTTGACATCTAAAGTTGATAGAAATGGGGGGTGTTGCACATAATTTTGAAAGTGGGTCATCCAAAGATCATTTCAACTCAAATTTCTGAGCAAAAGATTTTGCTGTGATTTTTATCTCATAATATTCCTAAACGGAATAAATTGGCTGAAAAAATCTCACAGAAAAACCCAGAATATATGTTAAACTACTCATTGCCATGTAGCTGCAGTTAAAATTGAGTTCATTTTGATTTGTAATAAAGCAGAAATTGACAACTAAAGAAATTATTATTTTTAGTAACAGCAGCTACCGGTATTTTAAATGGAGGGCGGAGCTGTCGGACACATATTGAAGGACCATCCCAGCCAAATTTGCTTTAATTTGGTTCAGCGGTTTCAGAGGAGAAGATTTAAATGTGATCTTTTATCAAAATATGCCTAATTTGCATAATCGGTATAAATCGGCTGAAAGAAAAATTTGCACAGAAAAACCCGGAATATATGTTAAACTACTCCTTGCCATGTAGCTGCAGTTAAAATTTGGGCTCATTTTGGTTTATACTAAAGCAGCAATGGACAATTGAAGAAATTTCTATTTTTAGTAACAGCAGCCCCGCTGGTGGCCATCTTGGATTTTCAATCGGT
>MJUT01059077.1:139458-151183 GCA_002080005.1 Gigantidas platifrons | reverse complement strand
ATATACTATACCTGTTGTTTTTCTACCAGACATATACTATACCTGTTGTTTTTCTACCAGATATATACTATATCTGTTGTTTTTCTACCAGATATATACTATACCTGTTGTTTTTCTACTTGTGATTTCAGACTGCTTATCTCACTCTGTTCACTTTTCTGTCTATCATCTTTTTCCTGTTCATTTTCTGTTGATTTTTTACGTCCATTCAACCTTATAAAATTTTAATGAACTATAAATTAAAACATGATGCTGTGTAAAATTAAATACCTCTGATTAATAATTGATCAGGTGACATATATATACAACGTATATATTAAAACTATTTTAATATACTGCATTTTGCAGTACAGTCAGAGAGAGAGACATAAATCACTGTGATAGATGATATGGATACAGTATATATATATATGTGTCTTTGGTTCTGTTAAAATTTACTTTGTTTCAGAATGAGATCTAGTGACTGCTGTTTGAAGCCAATTGAAAAATTTTTTAAGCCATATAATGGCAAGAACAAGTCATATTCGATGAGAAGATGAGGATGTCCACTTTGTACTAGACCAACACACTCAGTTGGATTTTTTTTTGTGCTAGCTCACTGAAACAACATTCCACTCTGTCACATTATTCTGATTCTGTACCAACAATCTGCTCTAACTACTTAATGCTGCATGCTTAGCAGAGAAGCAACAAATACCAATTTTATAGTCTTTGGTTTGACTTGACCAGCACTCGAGACAAACATGTTAACCATTCCATCACCAATGTGGTTTCTGTATTTAGAGTGTTACTTGCTATCACCAAAAAAACACAAAATAAGAAAGTAAGTAAATAGATTAAACAAAAAACAAAAAACATTTTGTGTAAATTATCTACAGCACAAACAAGAGTGATATGTCTATCACAATGATTTATCATTCACAGTTATGTACATGTATCTGACTGTACTGTAGCTTTTAACACTGTTTAATGTCATGGAATAATTCTTAACTGCATGTAAAAGTTTATTCCGTGACAACTTGATTATTTATTTGTCTTCATATCTTGTTGTCTTTTTCTATAATTTTTTTTTTCAATTTATCGAAAAGCTTTGTTAAAACATTATTGGAAAAAAGAATATCATTTTGTTATTTAAGCTATTTATATATTTCAGGCCACATTAAATTTCATCGCAATTTTATTCTTTTAACATTTAAAGCTTAAACTTAAAGTTTTATTTTATACAGATTTTCATAAATATTAATCAAATTTAAGGTTTACCCATATTTAGTTACTTTCGGTCTGGATAATTTACTTGGAATCTCAGTCTGCTTTAAGCTTTTAGCTTGACTAGATTGTGTCTTGTGTATATAATGAGGTATTTGTGTCTTTGTTTGGTTCATTCTGCTGAAATAGAACAAAAATATATACATGATATAACATATAATAAAATGTTTTTCTAGTAAGCAACTTTTTACTATATACCAGATTCACGTTATAAGAGCTATATTCCTATCTTAAATTCGTCTTTGACTTCAACTCTAATTTTATTCTGGAATTCTTGTTTATTTTTGACAAAGAGTATCTCATGAATCGGAGTATTTTCTATCTGCAGATAGCAATGTTATTCAAAATAAATATTAACCTTGTTGAAATATGGGCTCTCATAGCTATTTTTTGGTTTGTACATAGACCGAATAATCTCTCTTGTGTGTCTATATTTTTCATTATATATAACATTGTATTTCCTTTTTATTATTTGGACATATTTTTTTTGGACACTCAGTGTGTTCAAAAAAGAAATATCCAAATAATAAAAAAGAAATATATAATGACAAAAATTGACACACAAGAGAGATTATTCGGTCCAATAGGTACAGTGACTGTGTATCTTAGTGGAGTATATAAAACAAAATATAGCTCCGAACTAAGATTACAAAAAATAGCAGAAAAGCATTCACTTCTCAATTTTCTACATATTAAATATTATATAGAAGTTAAATATATAGTATACTGGGTTTACCTTGTTCTAGTGGTCTCATGGGAAATTGTCTGTAGAATAATAAAATTGTATATCCAGATCAAATTTCAATTAATGCAGAACATGTGTAAAAGTTGGGAAATTTTCCTTAAAAATGACTCTCCAACCTTCACACTGGAGTTTTAAAATAAAGGGAAACGTAAATTCCTGATATAGCATGTAGGTAGTGACAATTATCTAGTTGTGATAAAATTTGGCTCTTGGACAAGTTCATGAAGTTGGAGTATTTTTTAAAATGTCACTCCTCCAACGATCAATCTCATGGAGATTAGTAGATACGATAACGTCACCCTCATTCCGCTTGTGCTCCATTTAGGGTTACGAATCGATCTCATTCAACGTATGGGAGCAAATTAAAATATTCGTTCCGTGAATATTTCAACTTTCTTTTTGCATATTTGGTCATATCTTATTATTCCCAACAATTTTTAAGTAATGGTGATACGAAATAAGTGTTACAATCCCTGTTTCTATCTTCAAGACCGGTTTCGTATTTGAAAATTGTTACTTGTCCGCCATAACACCTTACGTAGACTCTCGCGATGGGCAGAGCCTACCCATATATGGAAACTGTTACTATGAAAAAGTCGATTTTACTATAAAATTTATCCAAATAAGGATATCTCAAAAACGAGGCAAGTGCGCGTGAACTAGCAACTTGTAAACAAAATGTCGGACAGAAAGAAGATTTCATGCATTCAAATTTTCAGATGGATATAAGTCTACCATGGATTGCTGCAGCGATTATTTAACACCTCAAGGTTTACCTAAATATATTTATCTTTTACCCCCGTTAATTTTTCCAACCACTTACAACGGAATTAGGACAAAAAACCGCCCGGTGTGAATCACTCCGGGCGCTGCTCCCATAAGTTGAATGGGATCGATTCGTAACCCTAAATGGAGCACAAGCGGAATGAGGGTTACGTTATCGTATCTAGGAGATTAGCTGAACAGGGGACTCGCACGAAACAAGTGCTCACCAGTTATATGTCAGACGTCTGAAATTACAGAATGAAAAATTGATATAGGATAGGTAATGAACTCTATACTGATTAAGAATCAGTCATATAAGGGATATTTAATGTTGGGATATCCTATTGATATCCTCTAGTTTTGTATATATGTATGTCATGTGTTTGAGATGACAGTATGTTAGTCTCCTTGCATCCTGTTCTTATAAGTGTTTTAAATTCGCTGATCAGGAAGGAAGGAGGAATATGTACATGTACATATAACATAAACTGTACATATGTTGACAGAGTGTGATGAAAAACCTGAGAATAAACTCCTTTTGACTACGAGATTCGAAAGACTCTTGGTGCTCCTAGATTGGAGGTTAATACGAACAGAAGAAGAAGAAGTGCATTTCGATCATTTTCCAGACAAAGTTAGCTCAGTATTTTACTAAATTAGGGAGAAGAGATTGTTTACCTAGCTTGTGGCAATATTCAAATAAATTAAAATTTCCGCGAAAACATATTTTCTTATCTTCACATTTAAAGAGTCATTCAAAGAAAGATAAATCTTGATCACAAAATTGGGTATTCAGTCCCGTACATTTTTTAAAACTTGCATATGACATATATATATGCATGTTTGTGATTTATTCTGGCCATAATATGGCTCCCTTTAATTGGTTATATTTAACGAACATGTTTATTTGATTTGATAACTAGTCTAAACAGTACCTTCTGAAGCTTTTTCCTTCTTGTTTTATATATCAACAAGGATATACAATTTTAGTATATAAATCCTTGATTTCAAGTTCCCATCGGGAATCTGATAAATAAAATTACACATAAGGAATAAATAACAAAATAGTGTTTAAAAAAAAAATACCAATAAATATATACACTATTTTTTTCGATAGTCCCCTCCCCCCCCCTTTTTTTTTAAACCACACTACGTCTGAATGATGGTGATATAGTAGTCCGAGATTCCTCTGCCGTTCGACGGCTTTTAAATGTTTAAACGGTAGGTCATATTTTGTAATATATTATGTAACTATGTGTGCTTGGCTGAGGAAATAAATTACGATAACAAATTAATTATAAAGACCCTTACATTTGAGAGGAAAGAGGGTACAAAGGGTCAGTTTTAAAAGTTATTTGAAACATTATATGACTTGTATTCAATCGTTGAAATGAATGATGGAGATAATAAGGGGTTTGATCCTTTTTTGCTTCAGCAAATGGGGACATGAAGGGGTCCTTTAAAATATTTTAATAGATATGCTGTATTTATATGGTATACTTTATAGTAATAAGTAGAAGTAAATGGTGATGAAAGGTCCCACATGAGAGACTACTATATAAAGCACAGTACTATGGTATCGATGGATTAACCCTGCTATGGATCCGAGATTTCCTGAGCTCACGTAATCAGCGAGTACTAGTCGAGGGGGAATCTTCGCAAACAGCACCAGTCTGCTCTGGAGTTCCGCAGGGAAGTGTCCTAGGCCCATTGATGTTCCTATTGTTCATCAATGACCTCCCAGACTATGTTAAATCAGTCAGGCTATTTGCTGATGATTGCGTACTGTATAGGAGAATCCATAGTGCATCAGACATGCAATCGCTCCAGGACGATATGGATAACTTACTTCAGTGGGAACAAGACTGGCAAATGGAGTTCCATCCCAGCAAGTGTCAGCTTTTACGTATCACCAACAAACGTAAGCCATTTGCCAGAGATTATGATATACATGGACACAAATTAGAAGAAGTGGAATCGGCCAAGTACCTCGGGGTTACCATCCAAAAGAATCTCAGCTGGAATATCCACATAGACCAAATCACAAAAAAGGCGAACTCCACCAGAGCCTTTATCCAGCGGAACTTAAATCATTGCCCCAGACAGACGAAATCCACTTGCTATTCAACGCTTGTAAGACCGTTGTTTGAATATGCCTGTGTGATATGGGATCCACACACTGCACAAAACACACAAAAACTAGAAGCAGTGCAAAGAAGATCTGCCCGCTTCGTGATGAACAATCACCATCAAACCAGTAGCGTAACATCAATGCTACAAACTCTGCAATGGCCAACTTTAGCAGAGAGAAGAGCCAGAATAAAAGCTACTATGATGTACCGGATAGTGAATGGCCTAGTAGCTATACCACCAACAGAGCTACACACATCTATAACAACAGCAAGAGGCCATACAGCAAGATTTATAGTCCCATATGCCAGAACGCAACTGTATAGACACTCCTTCTTCCCTGACACAATACGGATTTGGAACGGCCTACCACAACCATTAGTGGAAAGCAACTCCCTGGAAACCTTTAAACAAAGGGTGCTCAGCTGTCACATGATCCCATAATCGCACACCATGTTTTTATAATTTTAACCTAGCACCTGTACATATTTATTTTGCACCGTTGTTGTCACAACCCGCATGGGCAAGTGCGATAATTCTCTACCCAGAGACCTGCACTGTATTGGAAGGAGACGAAGAAGAAGGAAGGATATAACCCTTTCATAATGAAGAAAATGTATATTTGTTTAGAAAACTAAAAATATACAGCTTTTCAAATAAGCTTATTAGACAAATCATTTTTTTTTGTTCAGCTTGCATAATGTATGTCGACAACGTCAGATATTGCTACTACCACAAAAATGGCACATAATAAAACTTTGGAGCGAAATTTCTCTGGATATTTTTTTTTAAATAAACCTGTAAAATTATATATGAGAGCAAAGATGATTTCATAAATTTTTACACCATGACAGAAAAATATTAGAAAATTAATGTATGTAGATATGGGAAGATGTTATTGAGTTAAAATAACGTTTACTTAACGTTGTCCCGTGTAACAAATTCATATCACAAAGCGCGATGTTTTTCGGAAAATTTCGCGAATTCTTAACACAACTCTTCGAAATTTTGTATGAATGTTTTATGACGTCATATCTTCTAGGAGCGGTTTGCATGGCGGTGTGCATTGAAAGAGATCAAAGATATTCTAAAAAGAAATCCACAAATCGAGTTGTCCCATGTAATTGATAGTTAGAAAGACTTACACATTTCATTTGGAAAATGAAAGTTTTATCAGGTAATATATTAAATCGTATGCATTATCCATTAGTACCACATGAAGGCTACGGAAAGCCAAGCTATCGTAGAATTTGTGCGGCGTTTTCTATTTAAACCAAGATATTGTCAATGTCTTGCAGATATGTCCCGATTCGCTTTTTACGTCTTAAAAACACTTTTTATGCTAAAAAAAAAAAAAAAACAAACCCAGAGCATTGTATTCATAATATTTATTCCATCAGCTTTGAACAATATACCAATAAAAAGTACTTGAAAAGTTGTAATCGAAACATCAATATGTTTCTAGATTTCAAGTTTTCTATAGAAAATATCAGTCGATGGAAATGTCTTGCAAGAATGTCCGTGTGCATGTTCAAAAGCCGCTTTATCTTATCAAACGTATCATTATACAAAACACGCTAGAATTGCATGAACTTATTCGTATATCTATTAAACTTTCCCGATCAGTTTGTCTTGCACATCAACAAGGGCGACAAAAACAAGAAAATGTATTAAAAAAAAAAAAAAAAAAAAAAANATATATATATATTTTGCGAAAAAATATACTAGACATTAGTGAACGTCTTTTGACTGTTACACTTACAATACTATTAGTTATACAGTGTGTTAGTGACCTAATACGTTATATGCGGGGTCAGTAAATTCCATATGGGGCGAGACGAATATATCTTACCGACTACCCTTTGGATTTGGAGTTCTGAGTTTTTTCTTACTTTTATGAGTCTATACTCAAGAATTCATAAAATAATTGAAAAATACAAACTTTCGATATTTTATATCACAGAAAAATATCACATAATGTTCAGCAAGAACAGTCAAAATTTTCACAAAAACAATAAACTGTTTTCGAAACCCTGGAAAGAATGTTTAAAGAACACAAGTAATTTCCCAAAATACATCAAGTCAACTATTACTTATTAATGGTAATTTACTAACCTTGTATGAAATTTACTAACCCTGTATGAAATTTACTAACCCTCTATGAAAAACATACAAGAGGCTCAGACGCCCTTTATGAGTTATACAGGGCGTGCACGTGTTCACGCTAAACCAATCATTTTCTTACATTTATGTAGGAGGTAAGATATAATGCAATACAAATCTTTTATTGTCAACCATGACGCCCAATATTGAGCAGAATAATTAAGTGAATTACATACCTTTAATTTCATATTGATTGGTTTGATTGGTTTTACAACAAAGAAAGAAGGACAATATAACAAATGAATAAATCCAACAATAAAATAAAATAATATAATAAAATCTGACCCTGCATGGCAATCTTACATAATTTCCATACATTTACTTGCACACCATGTATAAGTGTAATATTATTATTTATTTATCAGTATGGGAGAACCACCAGTGACTCATCTTCAGTATAACAAGTATCTTAATTTCTTTTGAGAACTAAATCTCTTTCTTTAAATACAGAACATAGTAGTGAACTAGTGTTCTTAATTATAAAATTATCTTCTGATGACATTAACCATATTAGTTTTGATTAATTTGGCAGATTATTTAAATTTTTATTCACATTTTTAATATTATTAATAATTTGGGTTTCCTTGTTTTCTTACAGTTAATGGTAGCAATATCTGACGTTGCGTTAGTTAATGTTTTTGAGTGCAGTGATAGCTACCGTTTATCGACAACACTTGCTACTAGTTTTTGTTAGTCGTGATTTATTCTTCTGGATTTGTCAGTTAGGGCATGCTTATCCTTCCGAAGCACCTGGTCAGGCTGGTCTCACTCTTTTTTTTTTCGTCTTCTTCTTTTTTTTTGCCGAATTTCGTGTTGTTTATGCCTTTATTTTATGCTTGTACCGTTGTAATTATGATCCGGATTGTCCATTTACTACTTAGACCCTGTTCACACTAAGCGTATTTAGATCGATCGCTTCGAGATCGATTTCAATGTTCACACCAAAGAAAGATCGATCGCAATCGGTCTTATTTGAGACCCATCAATGGCTGAAAAGGGACAGGAATCGCGCCCTTCACTTTCCAAAACAAACGAAGAAACTATTTCATCACCCAGAGGTAATACATGGGGGTATGAGGAAACAGTATTCTTATTAGAGGATTGGGCAAAGGATACCATTCAAAGAGACAACAGAAAATTGAATCGATTCGAGATCGAATCAGATCAGCAGTGTGAACAGTGGTTATTACCGGAAACGATTGCAATCGGTTCGAGATCGATCCAATCTGAACACAAAGCGGTTTAAAACTGAATCGAACTAACCTAAACCGATCGCAATCGATCTATATGTGAACACGATAATGAGTCTTATACAGTAACGTCAGATTTCGACGTTTTAGGACGAAAATTCGGGTATCAAAAGCAACGTCGCCTGAATGCGTTTTATTCAGTTCAAGATATATTTATCAATTTGTTTGCCTGTCTCTATTTATGTGTCTGTCCCTGCTGCTATCTATTATTGTGGTTTTCCGGTTTTTATCGATACGATCGAAGGGACGAACAGACGAACGAATGAACGAACGGACTAACGAATCGACGGACAGCTATTCAATTTTATATAAATCAGTAATTTTGTGTAAAGGTATAATATGGCTAAATTTAGAGATATCAGGTCAAGGTCAGCATGACGGGTAGACGAGGTGTGTTTTTGGTCTCCGCATTTTATGTTTTTATTGCTGGTTATATCAATAACTATTACAAATTGTCAATTCCCCCTACAAATTTAATATGTAGACATCATTATTNCGGACTAACGAATCGACGGACAGCTATTCAATTTTATATAAATCAGTAATTTTGTGTAAAGGTATAATATGGCTAAATTTAGAGCCTTGACGAGGTTAAAGGAAGTTCTCTAATAATATAGAAGTCGTGCGTCATATATAAAGCTTCAGTATATCAAGTTAATATAGAAGTCGTGCGTCATATAAAGCTTCAGTATATCAAGTTAATATAGAAGTCGTGCGTCATATAAAGCTTCAGTATATCAAGTTAATATAGAAGTGGTGCGTCATATAAAGCTTCAGTATATCAAGTTAATATAGAAGTGGTGCGTCATTATACAGCTTCAGTATATCAAGTAACTTTCAAGTCGAGTCAACATTTTTGCCATGATTGTGTATTCAGTGGTTGAACATTAACAACGTACATAATGGATGTATAACGTTAACAACGTAAAAATCGCTTAGTGTACAAAACTGCAAGACATTCGGATTTGCTCCAAAAGACGTTATAAGAGTAGATACACTTTGTAAAAAATTGCTCTGTGTCTCATTCAGTATATGCACTTTCATAACAAACCACCATTTTTCACAATTTAAACATTTATTTTACAATATGACGTCTTACTATAACTGTTTCGTTACTTGGAATCGTAAAACTTCGACGTTCGACATTTGTGTCAGACATCCGAAAACAGACGTGGCGCTTTTATGCGTTGATCAAAAGCTATGAAAATTTGGTATTTTATACACGATTCATAGTACTTTTATTTGATTAAATATCAGAATCGAATGTTTTCTCATTTTATAATTATTATAAGTCTAACTTGAAGAAATTTACCACTCCTTAGAATCTTACAGAAGCAAGTGAATTCGGAATTTTCGAAAATATCCACTTTTTTCAAAACAGCGTATTTTTCATATGACATCGTATAGAAAATATAACGTAAAATTGTCATGCAAAATTTCGCGAGTTTCACGCTTTCTGCAAGAGCGCACCTGTTTTTTGTTTTAGGAGAATGCATATAGTTTGTTACGTCTTGTAACACGCAAAATTTGACGTTTTAGCCATAATTCATGTCATTTTATTAAATATTCCAGATAAGTATGACTAAATTAGATCAATTCGTAGAAGGAGTAGGTTCACACAAGTTTAAAATACAAAAAAGCACGTTTTGTGTGAACATATTTAACTAGAGACTTCATATTCAGAGAAATATATAAGATTGTTCATCATTGACGCAATATCGTGCATAACGTCTTAACATTCCTTTTAATTTGGACACCCTACAGTTAGTATCTCGTGGCCACGCGTTAATATCTCGTTGCCACGACCTAGCCATCTGGTGGTCATGCATACTAGTATGTCGTGGGCATGAGATAAATTAAAAAAATCTGAATTTCCCTTTCATGCTTCAAATTGGATGCAAAATAAGAATCCTATATACCTTCTAAAAGTCACTCAGACATCACAACCAGTCAATCTGGATTACAACCAGTGAGTCACTCTGATCTCACAATCAGTCAATCTTTCTGATACTACAATTAGTCATTCTGATCCCACAATGCCAATCCGGTACAAAAACCAGTCGACTCTAATTAACCCAGTAGGTGGAAAATAAAAACTGTGTATACCTTCCAAACTGAATAGTCACTCAGATACCATAACCAGTCCACTTGGTATAACAACCAGTCAATCTGGTACCACAGCCAGTCAATCTGATATCACAACCAGTAAATTCTGATACCACAATCCGTGGCACTCTGATACCACAACTAGTCACTCAGATACTACAACCAATCAATCCAGTAACACAACCAGTCACTCAGATACCACTACCAGTCAAATCTGATACCACAATCCGTGACACTCTGATACCACAACCAGTCACTCAGATACCACTACCAATCAATCCAGTAACACAGCCAGTCACTCAGATACCACTTGACCACCAGTCAAATCTGACACCACAATCAGTCACTATGACGCCATACATTTTTTTAAACACTATAAAAAAGAATCAAGCAATATTAATATTTATTGATATGATATTTGGTGTTGTTATTAAATGATGGGTGTGTTCTATGGTTTTATTATCAAGCAAAGCATGTCATATACAAGAATACAAGAATACAAGTTTATTTGACCAATCGGGGGCCCTCAAGGGGCAAAGATAGTACAATAGATGTTTCGATGACATATACATTAAAAAGATAAATAATAAACAATCCAATGGTAGAAAAGTACAATCAAAAACATCATGTTATTTCAAGGTTGTTACACCTGACTCCAGGAGAAAAATATTAAGATTATTCAAAATATCTATATTTTCACAATTAAAAGTCCAGAAAATTTGTTGGAAAGAGGACAGGGATTGAAAATGAACATTAGACTTATTGATCAGATCAAATAATGTTTTACATTCTTCTACAAAATGAGTACAATGATTGAAAAAATGATTTTCATCATCTACTTAACTAGCCACTCAGATAACACGTCCAGTCACCCCGTTACCGTAGTGTCGAAAAGGCAAGGTAGAATGTTTATGTGTATAGATAGCCACCCTCCAGTGGTGTTGATAAACCAAGGTAATATGCTTATGTGTATAGATAGCCACCCTCCAGTGGTGTTGATAAACCAAGGTAAGATGCTTATGTGTATAGATAGCCACCCTACAGGGGTGTTGATAAACCAAGATAAAATGTTTATGTGTATATATAATCACCCTACAGTGGTGTTGATAAACCAAGGTAAAATGTTTATGTATATAGATAGCCACCCTCCAGTGGTGTTGATAAACCAAGGTAAAATGTTTATGTGTATAAATAGCCACCCTCCAATGGTGTTGATAAAACAAAGTAAAATAATTATGTGTATAGATAGCCACCCTCCAGTGGTGTTGATAAACCAAGGTAAAATATTTATGTGTATAGA
>MJUT01059077.1:49578-71959 GCA_002080005.1 Gigantidas platifrons | reverse complement strand
CGATATAACTGAAATATTGTTGAAAGTGGCATTAATCACCATAACCCTAACACTCCTCATATCCGGTATTTGTCAAGTGTTTTGTAGATCATTAATTAATTGTTTGTTTTTTCATGTGTTGTTTTTATATTGCATTTTTGTACTTCGATTTACTGTTTCTGAGAACTACTTTTGGTTCTTCAAATGTTTCTTCTTGTAATGTTCTACAAGGAATGATTATAACTACCACTGTCTGAATTTCTGAAGTTATAGCTGCATTCTGTCATGCACTCAATCTAGTTTTTGGTTTTTGGTTTTTCGGGTTAGGGTTACGGTGATAACGCCACTTTCAAAAATATACACTCCGAAAAAAGTTAAGCACCACCCTATATTTTTATCAATATATATTTTTACATCAATACTGTTAAAACAATAAAATAGATATCACCATTTTTCTTACACTTCTTAAAAGACTACACCAAGGGCTCTAAAATTACAAATCTACGAAGTTTTATCATCCTGAAAGACATGACTATCACGTGGCAAAAATGGGGTTCAAAACAGGCGCTGGAAAAACGTAAAGCCAGTTTGTCTTTGATGGAAGTTTTTAACATTGCATTAAAATGCAGAGTCTTCAGATATTAAGAACTTTTAAATGCATCTATTGTGCGTATGTGTAAGGCATCAAAATCAATAACGAGTATATCCACCGCGTTTATTGTGAAGTTCTGTAACACGCCTCGTCATGCTTCGCACCAGACGCCTAAGCCGTTCTTGGGGGAACTGTTGCCACTCCTGTAAGATAGCAGTTCTTAATTCGTCAATATTTTGAAATTTCGGATTGCGTTGGTTCATTTTTCGGCCAATAAAGTCCCATGCATGCTCTATAGGGTTCATGTCTGGCGACATCGCAGGCCATGGAATTGTCTGAAAAGCCTCTTGCTGTAAAAAATGTTGTTCAATTCGGGCTCTATGTGGCCTAGCGTTGTCATCCATGAACATTGGCCTGTCAGCCAACGCATGATTGTCGAAATGGGGGACTACGAGTGGAGCGAGCACATTGTCACGGTATTTTTGGCCTGTCAGATTACCATCAAGAACGTGCAAGTCCAACTTACAGTCAAAGGAAAAACAACCCCTGACAGTTACACCCCCACCCCCCAAAAGCAGTTGTGCCCAAAATGTGGTTGTCTTGAAATGAAATGTTTCGTTGACACCAAACCCTTGCACGACCGTCGGTAGGGCGTAACAAAAAACGACTTTCATCAGACCAGTGGACCCGTCTCCATGTGCGAATAGTCCACCCCAAATGATCATGTGACCAGTCAAATCGAGCATGGCGATGACGCAATGTCAACTGTGGACGCTTTGTGGGTCGTCGCGTTCGCATTCCCTGATGGTGGAGGCGTCTGATTACAGTGCATGTGCTAATGTGGCCTCCAAACGCTAAATTACCACGAAGTGCACCAGCTGTACTGAACGGCCGTTGCCGCGTCCGTCTGGATATGAGCCGGTCCTCTCTCGGCGTCGTTTTGCGAGGTCTCCCAGCACGTGGATGGTCAGTAACATTCCCCGTTTGAGACAACGCTGCATCAGTCGTTCAATGATCGAATGGTTAACACTGAAGTGGTCTGCCACCCTTTTATGGCTAAGACCACCGTTATGCATGCCAACAGCTTGCCACCTTTCTGGTATGATTAATTGTCGCCGCACCATACCAGATGAATAGAAAATGAAACTTAAAACTCTACACAAAACAAATGAGCTTTCGTTCGCAAACAGAAATGTTGAAAAGTACACGTGTCACTTTACACACCCTGTCATATACACATAAATAAAAATCGATCAATAACCTGTTTCACAGGTAAGTAAGTATGTGTGTACAGGTAACAAAAACAGCAAACCAATTGAAATAAGTTCATTATTAGAAAAGATATTATTGAAACAAGTCAGGTGGTGCTTAACTTTTGTCGGACTGTATATTTCAGCTATATCGTGGAGATAAGTTTTATTGGTGGAGGAAACCTGAGTACCGGGAGAAAACCACCCACCTGTCGCAAGTCAATGACAAACTTTATCACATAATGTTGTATCGAGTACACCTCACCATGAACGGGGTTCGAACTTGCAACGTTAGTGTAAAGATAATCAGTTCATATGCTGAAGTAAACAAATACTAATTATTGATATCATTACTCTCTTCAAGATATCAAATTCAAGTTACTAACAGTATATACCGTCGAGGGGGAGAGGAACGGCCCTTGAACTCCCAAAACATCTGTCTAAAGAAAAGTCTGAAGATACCAAAGACGTAATTAGAAGAAGGACAGGCAATACATCGGTCAAAAGAAATACGACAAACAATGATTTATACAAGACATTACACAGAAAACTAAAGATTGAGCCATACAAACCCCACTAAAACTGTGGATGAACTCAGGTACTCGGAAGGGTAAGCAGTTCCTGCTCCACTAGTAACAAATTATGCCTGCACTTTATTGCACTGTATTAACCTGGCTACGTCCATGAATACTTTAATAGTTATATCAATTGAAACCTCACCATTAAATTGCTTCAGCAAAACAACAAAAACAATGACCATTATAAGCATACATGTTCTATATGAATTGCATAGTCCAAGAAAAACCTTGAACAAAATGTGTCCAGTGTGAAACTCTTTTTCACAATTCTATAGATTGTTCATTGTATTATTTATACTACTCAAAAGAGAATTAGGGGCCGTCATGGCTGTGGTAGTTGGATTTACAGCTAGCTGTGCAAACAGCGCCTGTAACCACTGATGCTGTGGGTTCCAATCTCGATCAGGGCGAGGTGTACAACATTATGTGATAAAATTTGTCAGTGGTTTTCTCCGGGTCCTCAGGTTTCCTCCACAAATGAAACTGATCGCCACGATATATTAGTAACTGAAATATTGTTGAAAGTGTCGCTAAACACCATAAAACAAACAAACAATCATTGCACAAAACTGTGTCCAGTGTGAATCTCTTTTTCCACAATTCTGTTGATTGTTCATTTAAGAAATACATCATGGAAGCCCTAATGTGTTGGGAGTTTTAACATGGATTGGCGGATATTAGTATTTTGTCCCGAGCCAGAAGCGAGGGATAAATTTTACTAATATCCGCCAATCCATGTTAAAACTCAAAACACATTCTGGCTTCCATGTTTTATTTCGATTCTGATATGTCTAACGATACAAATACGGTAGTATAATTTGATTGGAAGACGGTAATTTATATTTACGTTTGCGGAAAATGTCGCACACAATTTATACTGCCAATGTAAAAGTCACATTCACCTGCGCATGTGCTAATGAGATTATACAGAATGAATAACTCGCTCGTTTGTTAACAAAGCGAATGTTAGAATGTATTATTTATACTGCGCAAATTAGAGCATTGAAGAATTTATTAATATTGTGTGAAACGTTATCTTATTTAATCACCCGTGACGTGAAACAATTATAATCAATCGATCTCAGAACTTTTTACAAAAGGAAATAATCATTATGCTTTATTCGTCATGCAAATGTTTCCCTTGGATTATTGCTTTTCTTTCCGTGACGTAGTTTAATTATCAAATATCTAAATAAAGACGCTTATTTTCCCATGTCTATTTTTATTTATTTAAGAATTAAATGCATTCTTTTGAAGTTTCATTGGGGTACTAAAGCGTTGACCGAAGCACAGGGACTTGCTCCCGATGAATAAAAAGATCGACTATCCACATATATGCACTAGACAAGGGAGATACAAATGTCGTCGGTAGCCACGCTTCAACTCATTTTATTTCCATTAATACCCTTCATCTCATCGCTAGTCCTCCTTAATTCATTTAACCAGATGTTTATTTAAGAATTACAACAGCAGTTACCTTGATTAAATCCTATTTGACTTCAAAAAATAGCTTCGCTCACTCCAAATCATCTTTTTCAACATCCGTCTGTTACCAAAACGAAAATGACGACCTTGAACTTACGTTCGGGCTTACTCGGTGTTTTTCTTTCATGCACGATTACTCCAGTTCATTCACATTCAAAATCCCGCTTTAAAAGTTTCGCCAAAAAATTCGCGCGGTTTTGCAAATGTCTGAGACAGTGAGTAAATCTTTTAGTGATGATGTTTATTCTATCATTTTTTTTCTCCTATTCCATTTTTTTTTATTAAGCAAAACTATAACAATCATAAAATATGAAGATGCACAAAATGTGATTTATCCTGCAATGACAGCATTTACCGACCAATATAGCCTACTCAATATTGTTTTTGATATTGGTCAGTTATAAATAGAACATACAAATGTATCTGCCATCTTGAAAATGTGAAATCCTACATGTCATAATTACAACAATGCACAAAAATAATTAAAAAGTTTACCTTGAAAACTTATTTTAGTTAAATTGTATCAAACTTGAAGCGTACACGAAGCCAAATAACGTCTAATCTTTACGCTTCAAACTGGAAGTCTTCATATGACGTCAACGACGTCATCTTGGCTATGTTCAGTTTGTGAGTGAGCTGTCGGAGTTTATACATAGATAATTTCCTAAAAAAAACGTGTTTAATCCTATAGTAAACGTTTATTTACGATTTAAAATTGCAGGATAAATACAATACATGTGCACTGTCGAAGCATATAGGTAATAAATATGTGTATTCTGCGCGAAACGCGGGAAAAGGCTCGGCGAAACCTCGCCTTTTCCCCCGTTTCTAAGCCTCATACACATATTACCACTTGCACAAGTATTGTATATATATTGTATGAACTTTGTCATGTTTGTGATTTATATTGATTTATATCCTCTACATGGGCTCTTTAATTAGGAATAAAGAATTTAATATATATTGAGTACAAATATATATTTTAATTTAATTGTTCCCGGTGTATTATATACAGTCCGACAAAAGTTAAGCACCACCTGACTTGTTTCAATAATATCTTTTCTAATAATGAACTTATTTCAAGTCGGTTTGCTGTTTTCGTTACCTGTACACACATACTTACTTACCTGTGAAACAGGTTATTGATAGATTTTTATCTATGTGTATGTTCCAGACAATACGCGTATTTGGACTGTATGCTACGGTCCGGACCGAATGAGTATACTCGTACGGTCCAACCATACGCGTATGGTCCGACCGTACGCGTACGTTCCGACAGTATGAGTATACTCATACGATCTAGTACGATCTGGACCATACGGGTATTTAGACCATATGGGTTTTTACAATACAAACATTATATCATAAACTTTTTATTGAGTTTTAGAAATTACATTTATCATAATTATTATTACTTTAAACAAAACACCAACACCTCATGAAAAGTAAACAGTTTTTGAACTATTTTCAAATTCTAAATCTTCTCTTCTTTTTACTTTTAATGTTTCAGAGATATAAACTAAAACTCTCCACCAAAACAGTTTCTATCTTTCCTTAATATGTTTTCATGGTAACCTTGGATTTGTATATCTCTACTTAGTACTTTGTCATCTAGATGACTTTCGGTTATGCATACTATGGACGAGCCAAGTGCTAATGCTTCAACATAGTCTAATTTATGACGAATACTTCTGATATTTAAATGGAAAATTCAAATTTCATTATCAAAAGGGCCTGAGTTTTCAGAAATATCATTTCCCAATAATATTAACATCAACAATATTAGCGTAAATGTAATATTTTTACAAAATTCCTTGAAAACGAATTTATAACAAACAACAACAGACACCTGAATTATGTTGAATAAATAGTTTAAAAAGGTATCAAATAATGAACATGATTTAACATAAAATAACATTTTCTTCATTGACATTGAATGACAATTGTGATAAAAAAAACTCCAATCGAGATCCTGTATTGCATTAATTCATTACCCATTGTCCATTATCGTCATACAGTTATATACAGAATTAGGATCTCGAGTTGAAGGCATTTCATTTGCATACAGACAAATATATACAATTTTAATATTCAATAACCCAACTATCTCAATAGCAATACATGTATCACAATCTATATACTAATTTTACCACGGGTTTGGACTCAAAGCGTTTGAAGGACGTCATATTATAATATAGAATCAAATTACCTTTGGAGCCATTTTATTTTACACAATTGGAATATAGACCAATAATAGTCAAGTTTTAATGATATTTTAGTATTTGAGGTTAGAATTTCCAGTGTGTACACTTGCTTTCGTCTCTGAGTTGTTGCTATGTTTTCCCAAAATTTACGAAGGCCACAAAAAAAAAAAAGGAGAAGATATTGACTCATTATATATTTGTCAGAAAGTAGATAATATATTTTTCTAAACGAAATTATATTCAACGCTCCCGCCCCTAAAGCAGGAAAAAGAAATTGTGCTCCTGTCTTTATTATATTGAAAATTTTGATATTATAAATTCATTGTAATGTCATTTGTTTTGATGCAAATATATCTTAGCAAACATTAGATCTTCCATTTGTTTTGATGCACATATTGCTTAATAAACATTAGATCTTCCATTTGTTTTAATGCAAATATAACTTAATAAACATTAGATTTTCCATTTGTTTAGATGCAAATATAGCTTAATAAACATTATATCTCCACTTGTTTTGATGCAAATATAGCTTAATAAACATTAGATCCTCCATTTGCTGTGAAGTAAATACCGGTATACCTTATTAAACAATAGATCTTCTATTTGTTTTGATACAAATATATCTTAATAAACATTAGATCTTTCATTTGTTTTGATGCAAATATAGCTTAATAAACATTAGATCTTCCATTTGTTTTTATGCAAATATAGCTTAATAAACACATTAGATCTTCCATTTCTTTTTATGCAAATTTAGCTTAATAAACATTAGATCATATATAATTATTCAAACTTGTGTTTCTTTGCAATTCCCGCCTATACACGTCATATACATTACAATATTACAATTATCAAGACGAGAGGGTAGGGATCCCATTAACCGGTTTAACCCCGCCACGTTGTTTATGCCTGTCTGAAGCCAGGACCTGAATTATCAACGTCATAAATATATGTCGTGGCCTTTTTTCTATGTTAAATGATTTGAGGTGATGATTGGTTGTTCGTTCTGTTGGTTTTGGTGGAATTGTTGACAATCACTGTTTAAGCTTTTCTTTTCAAAGCAAAAATGCTTTTAACGTCTACGTCGGGTGATAATATATTGGTAAGATTATTGAATAAAGGGTAATTATTCTAATAATAATCAGGGGCCGTCGTGGCCGTGACCGTATGGTAGTTGGATTTACAACTACCTATGCAATCAGTGCCTATCGCTACTGATGTTTGAGTTCGAATCTCAATCTGGTGTCTATAGAGACCTTAACACTTGAGGTCCCCCCCCCCACACACACTCATACACATTCACCCCACTTCCGGTAGGTATATTTAGAGACATTAACACTTGAGGTAGACATCGGAGCACGAACTCACGTCAGTGGTGTTTAAACTCGGGGTCAGAAGTCTGACCTTAACCACTAGGTCATCTTAGTGACATCAGTAGTGACGTAATACTTCCTAAAGTCTGTAAAGGAAACAGATTTTCAAATTTTGATCAAGCCATTCAAGATTGCCACCACCGACCTTGTAGAGTTAATGGCTTCGTATTGTTTCTTCTACAATAGTCCAGGGAGATTTATCTGCCCTTGGAATAGTAAGTTGGGTTGATTTCGAGCACCGAAATGTTTTACGGAAAATAGCTAATATTACCTTTCGGTGCCGAAAATTTCCAATATCTATAATATAATTATTTGATGGAATACTGCAACAAACCAACCAATATAAGAGAAAACTTATCTTGATATTTTATTTGAGTGTTTTTGTATACAAGTAGACACAGTTCATGAACTATTCACCACATTCAAGGCAGAATGGAGAAAATAAACAGAAATTTATCGGTACATTTTAACAGTAAATTGTTCACGGGAATAAAACATGAGGATAATTTATCCGAATTGGAAAAAGAAATGAATTTAGAAGATACAAAGTCAATCCTGATGACAGAGAAATCCTGTATTGTAACTCTAAAAAGTGACCAGGCAAAATACACGATCTTCAACACGGAAATTTCCTTGAAAAACAGGTCAGGTAACTTTTTTTGAAATTGATAAAAATGTAACTAACGTGACAATTAAAGATGCGCCATGCGAAATGAGTGATCAATTCATAGCCACGCATATGTCGAAATACGGGCAAGTAATAAATGGTTCAATAAAAAGGGGTGTCATTAAAGGCACAAACATTGAGAATGGGACTCGTTGTGTTCAGATATTAAATTGTACACCAATTCTTCCTGTTAGAACCAATTTTGGGCGATTCGAAATCCGATTGTATGCAGATAACAACAGGACGCAGTGTTCCTACTGCCTACAGACAAACCTTCCCTATTACAGATGATCTACTAAACCGACATCAATAAAATCTTGTTATAGCTGCAATAAACAAGGGCACATAGCCAAGTACTGTAAATATGATATCTTGTGCAAGCATTGTGGTGAGTGTGGTCATATACAACGTGAATGCCCTGCCCATAAGAAAGAAACAACTAGGAAGGAATACGGTGATTATTTTCATGAAATCCTATAGGGTAGAAATACTCGAGACAACTCGGGCTTGGTTGACGAAACAGAACGTAAAGACACATCATGACAGGCTGACAGTAATCTTACTACAGAGGGCAACAATTCAGTAAATGTTTTACTAGGGGTGTCTAATTGTAAAAGACTTGGGAAAGTTTCACCCAATTGCATAAATGCCTCAATTTCAGGTGCAACATTAGAAAATATAAATGAGACAATAAAACTAGCAAAATCCAAAGTGTTTGATAAAACAGTAGATAAAGTTGTAATATCCTTAGGTACAAACGACATTACAAAGTCTAAAAGGTTATCATGATCAGGTTAATATTAATCTTACACATGCAATACACCAAGTAAAAAGTTATTTCCCGGATCCTTTAGTTGGTATATGTACTAATCTCCCTAGAACAGGGAAAGGTCCAAATATAACAAAATGTAATGACACATGTCAACATATTTTTGAAAAAGTTGTGTATTAGAGAACAAATTGAATGTGTAGATGCTTATGAATTATTCACGAAACAAGGGAATGTGGTAAACACATTATTTGATAATACTGACTCCTCAGGTTTCTATATTAGCGTTGAAGGTTGTACGAAAATTAGAGACGAAATTGTAACTTTATTCGATTCAGATAACGTAATAGTTGCAGAGTTGAAAACCCCACGTAAACGCACAAACAGTGCGCTTTCGTCGACACCAAATTATGTAGAGAGACAAAACAAACAACCCGAATTGTATCGCCACCAGTGCAGACATTTAATAATTGTACTGCTTTATTATGATAGTATTCATATATCCATTTTGCATAACTTATTACATTTGAGTGTATATAAATATTTCAAGACAAGACAAGATTTTATTTATACAACATCAGACACACAGGTGTACAAGAGGACATAGCAAATTCACATTTCAGATAAATACAAATAGACATATCATATATGCAATACAACACAAAATAATAAATAATTCTAACATGCCCTCCTTCTTTCGCTTTGTTAACAAATGAGAGAGTTATCCATTCGGTATAATCTCATTAGCACATGCGCCGGTGAAGGTGACCGACTTTTCCATTGGAGGCATAAATTGTAACCCGAATAATGCCGATAGAGGGCGCAGTATTATTCGAGCTACATAAATTGTGTGCAACATTTTCCGCAAGCGTAAATATAAATTACCGTCTTTCAATCAAAGTATATTACCGTATTTGTACTCTTAGACATATCAGAAACGAAATAAATAATGGAAGCCAGAATGTGTTTTGAGTTTTAACATGGATTGTCGGATATTAGGAAATTTTATCCCTCGCTTCTGGCTCGGGATAAAATACTAATATCCGCCAATCCATGTTAAAATTCCCAACACATTCTGGCTTCCGTGATTTATTTCTTAAATAACATACAAGAAAGAAATCGGACTGTCTATAATAAGCGCACCATAATTTTAAGAAAAGATGCCATATTCCTGTACAGTTTTACATGACAATACATAAGCATTCGTGAAAGTTTCAGTTCGGTTGGATATTTCGTGTAATATATAGGAATGAACTTTTCCCTAATGGTTTTAATTTCCTGTTTTTCACAGATGAATAAATAATGGAATTCATCTCCAATTCCGTTTCCATAGAGATTACAAATTCTCTCATGCTTAGGCACCCCGTTCCATCTTCATGTTTCAATGGTAAATTTGATATTGGAACATCTGAATTTAGCTATCATCGTCCTATCATATGAATTCAGTTTCATTAAATATTTTTCTAGACCAAATCCCCATTTATATTCTGAATAAAATAAACCCCGGGAAGAAATTTTGGTAAAATTGATCGTTCAACTTAGAAGATATCAAGTTTTACAAAACATTTCTTTCCATGGGTATTTGATCATTCCATATACAACTCAAGCCAGTGGCATCAAAAATTGATTGAACACAAGAAATTCATTTAAAATGTGACGGATTTTGATCGTGTAATTTGAACATCAACATATGCAAAATAGAGGACAATTTATTACTTTTACCTAAAAGGTTGTTCCAAAATAACACAATCTTGCGCTTAAGCATTACCTCCATAGGGTATCTACCTAGCTCTCCGTATACCACATAGTAAGGCGTAGTACTCCGTACTTTAAGAATGTTCTTACAAAATTGTACATGTACCTTTTCAATTGATTCTTTATTTTCAAAACCCCATACTTCAGAAGCGTACAATATAATTGGACTAACCAAAGAATCAAACAGTTTTTTTTAGTCATTTTATGACATTCATAACCGGAAGTAGTTCCAGATGACTGAGTGTCCGAATTTCTGCAGCAGTGACCCTGTATTGGTTTCCGGTGCGTCATTTCCGATGCAAAGAGTTTAATCCATTAGTGATATGGATCTGGATTCAAAATATTGCTATTTCTACCATAGTTCAGAAGCGTACAATAGAATTAGATTAACCAAAGAATCAAACAGTTTCAACTGAAGGCCTACAGGCATACTTATATTTCTATTTTTTCTGTAAACTGCAAATACGGATTTATGAGATTGTTGTTATTTTCTTGGGTGCTGCACACAAATTTCCATCATAATTGAAAAACATACCGAGATAGCAGTATAAATCTATAATTTCAATCTTTTGTCCTTTAATCTTAAAGCTTTGATTTTGCCTGACTTTCTTCTTACTAAAAATTACAACTTTAGTCTTATTTGTATTCACTGTAAGTTTCCATAAATCACAATATTTTTCAAAGCAATATAAAGTTTTTGTAGTTTATCTGGTTCCACATTATTTTCTTCAAAAAAGGATTCTAAGTCATTTAAAAATAAAGAAAAGAAAAAGGGGATACATTTTCGTCTTGCTTGACTCCAATGTGTGATATAAAATATTCGGAAAGTTCGTTCCCATGTTTTACTCTTGTTTTTTATATTTTGATACATATTGTAAATTACAGCAACATTTTACCTTTAGTATATGACTTTTTTAGCTTTTGTCACAGACCTGATCTCCAGACAGTATCAAATGCACACTTAAAATCTACAAAAGTACAATACAACGTTTTTCCTAGTGAAAAATAAATAGTAATCAGAGAATACAATACAAAAATGTTGTTAACGGTTGAAAATCCTTTGCGAAAACCAGCATGCAATTTTGTTATCAATTCCACATGTTCTGCGTAATCGTTTAACCTGTTATTCAGAATAGTCGAAAACGTTTTACTGAAACAAGAGTTTAATGTTATACCCCGATACATTTCTGTACATTTCTGGTTTTTGTCCGGGAACTCCGGCTTTCTTCACCACTAAAATTGGTCGCCATGATATAGCTGAAATATTGGTGAAAGTGGCATTAAATACCAAAATTCAAAAGAATCATTCTTTATAAATTTAAATGGGCTGAGAGATGATAAAAAACGTAGAACTTTTTTTTGATTGGATGATTAGTTAAAAATCAATGTAAAATGTGTTCAAGAGACGCACTGTACATATACTTTATAATATGATACATTTTTTATTTCATTTGGGCGCTTCGTTTTTAAATACCTCTTCCGTTAGCCAGACAATATTTGTCCGTTGCCCCTTGTTCACCACAGGGAGCTGGAAGTAGGATTTTGAAAAGGATAATTTTATGAAGTTAAACGTTTTATTTTTACAAAGTTAAAACTTGTTAAAATTCCAGCACTGGAGTTCAATAGCTATAAACAGGTAACGTCAGTATCTTACAGATCTATTCTAGCAGAATAATCTCTTCAAGTACTGCAGTCTTGTGATTTCACCATTGTTGTACATCTGATTTTGATCTATTGAGTACTCCAGTTTTTCTCTTATTTCACGTCTGATACTAGCAGGAATGTCCATCATTCTAATCTTAATGTAATTGACACTCTGTTGTTTTAGTAGCACATCGACGAAAATATACGCAGGTGGGTGGGCGGCATAGTACTGCTCGTTGTAATACGCGTGGAACGACTCTGGTCTATTGCTTGTACGCTTGCGAAACATTGAAGGTACACAAGGCCACAATTGCGGATGGAATCTTGCAGCTTCTTCGATGTAGTTGTTAAGAACATAATCTGCAAATTCCATGCATTTCTCATTGTCAGCGGTATCAGCCATAATGTCTTCCACAAAAGCATCATTCTCCTGGTCATTTACCATAATAAAGACTCATCCTTATTTGTATTGAGATTTATGCTCTTTAATGCTCCATGCGCCTCAATTCTAGACTTAGGTAGAAGAGGTAGTTCTCTGCGACGCTCGCGGTATACAGCCAATGCAACGTTCTTCACGTCCTTGGTTTACAAGTTACTCTCGTCCAGTTTCTGTAATTCCTGCCTTATAACTTTAGATGGTCTGGCTGATATATCGCCTTCCGTTTAGCCATTACCTGGAGCTGTTTTGATTCTATTTTCCTTTCATGCATGTCATGGCTGTGCTCAGTGTAGGGTCAGAGATCAATAAATATATGTACATTATACTTACCTTGATTACGCATACTTGTATACAAATGTGCCCAATTGAAATATATGAAGTTGAAAATCATGACCAAAAATGCGACCAAATGAATACAATTTTTCAAAATGAGTCCAAATGAAGTGCACCCACTGAAATAGAACCATGACAAAACTTGTGGAAAGGTTATGGTGGACGCGAAAGTATATGGAATTATGGGTAAAGGCATCGCGAGGGGTAGGGGTCTTATTGTATTATATTGATGCGACTGTTAAAGAAATCAGTTCCGATGATTTTGGGCGTATATTGTCATGTGAATTAAATACGAAAATAAAACTTATACATGTATAATAACAAACGTGTATTATCCAAATGATAGTGGGGTTAGACAAACTTTTATTAGAGATATTGAGCGACAGATGAAAGTCTTAATGAATAAATGCATATACTCACTGGCGATTTTAATAGTGTTTTAGATAAGGAAATAGATCGTTATCCTTCTCGTAATTATGATGATAAGGGGGCGAAAGAACTTTAAACTATTATGACGAAAAATAACCTAACCGATATTTGCAGAGAAAACAATCCGTCAGTGAAAAAATACACTTTTAGAACAGGTAAATCTAAATCACGTATAGACTTAATATTGATAAGTGAAGAACTTTCCTGTCATATCATTAACATTAAAACAATTCATTGTCCGTTCAGTGATCATGATATTAAAATTATGAAATTAAACATGCGATATCACTAGAGATTCTGGTACCTGGATAATGAATTTGCACACAATTAGATCTGATTAATTTCGACAAGTGTTTACAAATTGGTGGGTATATTGGAAATTAGAAAAGAAATCTTTTTCAAATTTGAGGGAATGGTGGGACATAACCAAATTTAAAATTAAATCGAAAACTATAAAAGCGTCTAAAAATGTAAACATTACTGACGACAAGATACAGGTTCTAGAAAATAAACTAGAGGCATTAAAGGATATATCTGAACCCTCCAGGCAACAATTAGAAGAGTTAACAGACTTAGAAAACCAAATACGCTCACATTATGCAAATAAAACTGACGCCGCTAGGCTAAGAGCTAAAGTTGATTGGTATGAGCTGTGGGAACAATCAACTAAATCGGGAATGATCAAAATAGCGACATTTTCGGTATTTTCAAAATAGCGACATATCAAACCAGCGATTAAAGATATATCAAAACAGCGACACATTCAATATATCAAAACAGCGACCTTTACCTGTATTTAATAATACTTTAATATATATGGCTCATAATTTTATGCAGCCATTGTCGCCATGAATACCACCCAATCAGCACAAAATAAGGAAATTTTGTAGAGGGTAGAGGGTCTCCTAGTCATCATTCCTATAAAGTAGTTTCAGTATTTTAAGAGGAGAAGATGAAAATGTGAAAAGTTAGCGACGGATGAATGACGACGACGGCAACGATGGGCTAGGTAGGCTTAAATATCTATTGTCCCCTGCTCACCAACTAAATATATTTTTAATATAGAGAGAAAAAATGGGCAAAATAGATTATGGCAAATAATCAGGTGTCTAGATGGTATTTTAAAATATGATATCGGCGAGATACTAGATGAACAGATAAATGTGTACTCAAATCTATTTTCAATAGAAATGTGGGATAAAAATGTAGCAGAGGAACTGGTTACTCTTATGGATAAAAAATTAACATGCGACGAAAGTGAAGATTTAGAAAAAGGACTTGACAATTAATGAATTTAAGAAAATAATTTTTTCAATGATACAATACAAATCAGCTGGATTAGACGGGATTATAAATGAATTTGATCAGTTATATTGGGATACAATAAAGGAAGATTTATTTGAAGTATTACTAGATTTTTTTTTAAATAAATTTGAAATATGTGATTCCCAGTGTCGAGGAATATTGACATTACTCCATAAAGGGAGGGGATAGAGATAACATACATAACTGGCGTCCAATAACATTATTAAATAGTGATTATAAAATCATATCAAAACTTTTAGCAAATCGCATGAAGCCAGTATTAAACAAAATTATTCATACGGATCAAAAAGGATTCGTAGAAGGGAGGAATATAAGTGAAAATAATCGTATAATTGATGATATTATAGAATTTGTAGATAATGTAGATGAGGAAGGTGTAATTAATTTTATTGATCACCAAAAATCCTTTGATAGGATGGAATGGGGGTGGTTAAATTATGTTTTGGAATGTTTTAATTTTGGACTGAAATTTCGTGAATGGGTTTATATGTTATTTAAAAGGGGGAAAACCTGTATAAAAACAAATAGGTTCAATATCAACATTTTTCGCAATATCGCATTCAGACAGACAAGATATCCTATTGCACCCATACATTATTGCACATAATTCAGGCAGAGCTGATGGCTTGTGCAATCCGAAACATTCCGGCAATACATGGGATCAAACTATCCGACTGTGAGGGGCAGCCCGTAAAGGAAGCAAAATATGCATGTTTGCGGACGACACGCAACTCTTAAATAATAAAGAAGAATCTGTTGAAGAATCCTTTTTAATTTTGTCGAAATTTGAAAAGGCATCCGGCTCTAAGAAAAATTATGAAAAAACAAAAGGATTATTTATTGGTAGATTAAGAGGGAAACGACACAGATTAACTAACATATCATGGATTTGAGATAATATAAAGACGTTAGGAATTTTTCACGGGTACAATATAGACACTGATAACATTTGGAAAAACAAATATAAATAAAATGAAAAGCTGCACTCAGGTTTGGAAAACCAGAACTTTAGTCTTTGAGGGAAAATCTTGGGATTTGAAATTGAAATAAGGGGGGGGGAGGGGGTACCAGAGAAATATAAAAAAGGTGAATGATTAGATTTGGAAATTTATTTGGGACAATAAACCAAACTATATAGAAAGAAATGTATGTTGCTTAAATATTAATGAAAGGGGGATGGGAATGATTAACATAGATAATTTTGTCAAAAGTAAACAGATAAAATGTATATACAAAAATAGTCAATAGTGAGATGGACTCATGGAATGCGATAGGTAAACACTTGTTACAGAAATACAATGATAAATTTAGAGTTTATTTTTTGTCTTTGTAAATGCTCCGATATTAAAGGTTTAGATATTGCATCCATTCCAGAATACTATCAAGACGCTATACCAGCATGGAACAATTTTTCGGAGTCATGTTCTATGGAGTCTACAAATGACATTTTAGATAAAACCATATTTGGTAACTCTGAGATTAAATTTAATAGAAATCCACTTTTTTCCAATCATTTTTGAGAAATAACATGATTGATTGATTGATTGATTGATTGATTGATTGATGTTTAACGTCCAGTGAGCAATTTTTTCAGCTATATTCAGGACGAGAATAATTTAAACGCCACGGGACTCGAAACAAAGAAATGTGATGGGTAGGGACGGAGAATTTTGCCAGTGCAACAGGTCTCTTATGGACCACTCATCGTGAGCATAATACTCATAATGAGCTGTTACACCGGGTTCTTTAACGTGCGAAGAGGGTGGCAATCTCTCAACACGGGACCTCGGTTTTATTTACGTCTCATCCGAAGGGCGGGATGGTTGTCAATTTATACATCCCGCACAACCGACGGACGCCCCTTCAAGCTGAAGAAGCTCTCGGTCCCATTTCTATACCCCGGGGTTCCCGCGTGGTTGAGAAATAATATATCTAAAATAAACAATATATGGGACAAAAACAATAATACTTTTGTTGATCATCAGACTATATTTAATAGACTGGATGATAAAAGGAACTGGATATCAGAATGGGCAAAAATATTAAAAAAATCAATACCAGAAAATTTTGTTAAGAAATTAAAATCAGATGATCACGAAAAAAATCAAAAATCATTAGATTTAAAAATAGATAGTAATTTAAATGTTAAAAATCATAATAATAAAATCATTGTTCCAAAAGAGTTGAAACTGAAGAATACCCAGAAAGAAATACGTAAACCAATCACGCCAAAATGTCAATTAGAATGGGACACATTTGATGAAAAGAAATTTAACTGGATATCAATTTGGTATAAACTGAACAAGATTAAATAAAAACAAAGCATTATCCAGTTCCAATGGAAATGTTTGCATACCATAGTCTATTCAGAATATAGATGACAAAAGATGGCAAAATCAAATAGTCAATGTCATTTTTGTAAAAATGAAATAGAGTCCCTAATATTCTTTTGTTTTACAGGTGTCATAAAATTAAACATGTTTTAGATGAATTAAAACACATTTGTAATATTTTTTTTGAAAAGAATATGGTACTTGTTGAGGAAAACTTAACCATTGAGGTGTATGAGGGAGAAATAACTGAAGATCTACTTTTAGTGAATTTGGTGATATGTACATTAAAAAAGGTAATTTGGAAAACATGAAATTATATAAAATATAATACAATCATTTACAGGGAAGCAATAGTTATCACAAATCTCAAAAATTAACCCAGAAGTATCATACAAAAGATGACTAAAAACCCAGAAGTTCGAAACTTATATAATATTAGGAAATTACAGTTATTATTGGATACATTATGAAATTAGTTGTATGAATAATTCCTTTCATTGTTTACTGTGTAAAATTTCATGTTTATCAATTGAATATGAGAGATAAAATATGATTTATTTGCTTATGGTAAATATATAATTGTATTCTTACTATCAGTATTTATTTATTTAGTTATGTTGTTCATTGTAGGTATTTGTAAACCTTTGAGGTTTCCTGGCACCCAGAGGTAAATTGTTCACAGGTGTAATATAGATATAATAATAATAATAAAATTACCTGTGATTTTCCATGCCCGAAGGAAGAAACCTTAGTTTTAACAATAACATTAATTAGGAACTGTAAATTTCAAATAAACATATGTCTAATAAACGATGTCAGCGCCGAAACATTGACTATTAGGCGCAACAGCATCGATGATTAATAGTTTGCGTGTTCGCCTAGAGTGCGGTAGATCGTGGGTTCGAGCCCTCATCGGGTAAAACCAAAGACTAAGGAGAGAGAGAGCAAAGACTGGTGTCTCGGAATCAGGACAATGTGTCCGAGTGGGACAACATGTCTATCCGCGGTCTGTTGTTTCAGTGAACTCGCATTATAAGATCAAACTAAGCGTGTATGTCTAGTACAAGGAGGACCTCATCATTATTTCATTGATAATTAACTTGTTCTCGTTATGATATAGCTGCAAATATTGGCGTTGAACAACAAACATGTACTAACTCACTCATTACTTGGCGGATGTAGTCCTCATATAGCACCTTAAGTGCTTGACAGAAATAAAGAATATCTAGACTAGGATTTTTATATGTGATGATGTAGGTGAATTTTAAGACAAAATGTCTTCTATATTTAAACATATCTGAGTCTCATGATTTAGCGAAGCTGAAAGTTATCATAATACATCACACATTGTATTTGCAACAAACATATGAACTTAGTAAAAGCGGCACAAACAATCTTAATCACGGGGTAATTTGTACTGTATTT
Source organism: Gigantidas platifrons (assembly GCA_002080005.1). Classification (NCBI taxonomy): domain Eukaryota; kingdom Metazoa; phylum Mollusca; class Bivalvia; order Mytilida; family Modiolidae; genus Gigantidas; species Gigantidas platifrons. The sequence goes on along the minus strand of MJUT01059077.1, from coordinate 53,378 downwards.
TAACAAGAATGCCACACAAATATTTTACAGTAATTCGTTTACATAGTGAATCACGTTATACAGTCTTGTGACCTAGATATTTTAGGTTTCTGTACAAATCTGGGATTTCATGTTCTATTTATAGGATCGTTTTGTTGTTTGCATAAGATAGTAATTCGTTTACGCAGTTGCATCACGTTATACAGTCTTGTGACTTAGGGTGTATATCTTTGGAATGTTCCGGACATTACATGTGCCGTAGGTCAATGAAGTGGTTTATACCTTTTTGGACAAACAATATGGTGGGTAAGTTAACTCTGTTATTTCTGTCAGCAGAACTCGAAATGGACGACGACGATGATGAGATGAATTTGGATGAATCAGTAGTTATTGTAGACATAGTTGCTACTTCCACGTAAATTAATCTTTAATTATAATATTACTGAATCCTAAAAATATGCAAGCAGAACAGGACGGATACATGTAATCTTTATATTATATAATTTTCATTGAGTGTTTAACGTATAGAGATATTTATGCTTTAAAGCAGATCTTAAAAAGAGCAGATCTGAGATTTTAATTGAGGGGCGTGAGTGAAACGATTATTAACGCGCGTAGCGAGGAAAAGGATTGTTTGCGTAAGTTTACATCTATCTGGCATATTTTGCAAGTTTTTAAAAAATAATTTGAAACCCATAAATCCATCAGTGGCAGGGACAGTGGTGCTGCAAACCAAACAATTTTTTCTTAAAAATTAATTGAATAAAGAGGGAGGGAAAGGGAACTTCACGTTAAGAAGCTCCTGTGTTTTCCCAGGAATCAAATTTGCACCAAAATGATTGATTTATAAAACTATAGGGGACTGTATTTACAATTTTCAAAATCCCTCCTCCCCCCCCTAAAAATACACGCATTTCTTTTGTATTTCATAATTTTAGGAAAATGAGTAAGGTGTAAAACAATTCTATTTAAAAAAAAGATAGTCAGTTCCGTCATCTTGATTCCTTCTGCACCACCTCAAAACTTGGTACACCCCGCACACTGTTCTGTTTGTTCGCGCAGAGTATTCCGCGCCACTTCATTTGCTAGAACATGTTCGGCACATCCCGGACATACGAAAGAAATACATCCTATCTACTCTATTTATTAGGAAAATGGGGCATAGTTCATAAAGCTTAAGCGGCATTTATTTCACAACGAAGCATGTCAAGCGAGTTCATATACGCTGTAGATGCACATTTTATTGATAAAATTGAGAAAACAAAATATCCTGGACCCAAGTGCCTGTGACTTGAATATAATATTATACACGCGTGTGACCTAGATGTATGTTAAAGATAAAGCTTCTGTACAAATCGGGGATATCACTATCTATTTATAGACAACGATTTTTGTTGTTGATCAAATAAATAAGATTAGAGGAGCATTGAGGCTGTATTTTCTGGAATTGTGATTTCAAAGCAGGTATTAATATTTTCATTATATATATTTTCAATTGATAATGTATATATATTATGTTATTTAATATGATAATAGGTGTTACCTAACTTGGGACGAAGTCCAATACTTTTTTTAAACAATATTAACTTAGATATATGGACCTATAATTTTTTTTCAAAGTAGACCGCGAGCGGATCCATACTTTCTCAAAAGAGAGGGCAAATAGGGGAACCCAAACACAAATTTTTCGTCGTTTTTAAAGGTTTTTCGCCAAACCGGGGATCTACCCCCTCCTGTAGACTGTGCACCCAGTCCGGTGTTGTATAATACGGTACTAGACGTCTCAATTTCATAGAAAATATTATTTCTGACAGGAGGAGGAAGAAATGAAACACTGTTTAATGATATTGTCAGTCCCATGGTATATGTTTAATGGGCTAGAACACACTGCGATTTTGAGTCATTTTTTAAACATTCATAACCGGAAGTAGGTCCAGATTACTGCGCGTCCGAATTTCTGTAACTCGAATAATACTGCGCCCTCTATCGGCACTATCGCTGGACGAGGGCTTGAACGCTCTTAGTGGTAAAAATCCGTCAGCTGCTATCTGGTTCAGATAACCAATCAGATGTCCGATATTAGCGTATGCGCATTGGTGACTTCCGTTTGTAAATCACAAAACAAACATGGAGAAAGATTGTGGATTTGCAAATTTAGAAAACAAATACAGCTTTAAATTCAAAGAAAAACAAAAAGTGGCAGTAGAATCTATACTAGACGGTAGTAAAGATACCTTCATTGTATTGCCAACGGGTTATGGAAAATCCAAGATTTATTGGCATTTGCCAGAAATGTACGAACTTACGAAATGTGTAAACGGGACAGTTCTTGTCATTTCGCCCATTCAGGCGCTCATGTTGGACCAAGTTGTGAATCTTGAACGTCTAGGAATACGTTCCACATTAGTTGGAGAGTGTCAAAAAGACAAGGGCATCGCGACGAAAATTATGGAAGGCGAATTTTCAATAGTATTTTCATCACCAGAGGCTGCTCTAACACCTGGACCCTGGAGGAGAAGCTTTATCCAGGGTGCTTTCCATGATTCTCTGAAGGCTGTGGTCATTGATGAAGCACATTGTATAACAGAATGGTAAGTTTTCATTCCTACATTGGCAGTATCTTCATTTTTCTTGATTTATTGCAATTTGCATCTAGTGTATAAAGAACTTGATTAGTTTTCATGGTCTTAGTATTTCAGCTGTATTGTGGTGACTTGATTGCAATTTGGGTCTCATATATACCTGTACATTTATAAAAAGAAAGATTATCATCGATGAACTTTCACAGTATTTCAACTGTATTTCACTATGTGGTGACAACTACATTGTAATTTACATATTCCATGTAAATGAATCCAAGTCAACTCGGCCCCCCTTTTTTCAACCAACTCACTTATACATGGCCACACTGTCATTTTAGCAATAAGTTATTTTAACTCTCAGCTTTCACAATTGTTCCATTTACATGGCCACAACTGTAAACAAATCGGTTTATTTTTTCATGTACGGTTTTCGCTTGACCTTAAGGTTTGCGGTATTCATGGATGGAGACCTACCCAATAGTTTCTCCGCCGCATCATTTATTGGAGAGCAGACGATCATACTTCACTAAGCCATACTTTTGTGACGTCCCCAGAAATATTTGACTTCCATTGTGGAGCAACCATGATATTGCAGGAAAATGCCGAAAATGCATTGGAAGCCTTCTCTTTATTGTATAACAATGACAATATTTTTTTCAACATTGACCCTACATTTTATTCATTGAACGTCAAGTGCCTGTACATGTATTTTGTTTAAGCATATTTTCTCACTGTGCTGTTTTCATATACTACTGTCTACGCTAACCTAAGTATGTCTGTGTCTGTGGTGTTTAAGAATTTTGTAGACCTGGGATACGTTGCTGAACTTATGATTAGCCCTAATTATATTTTTTAATTCCTAATAACATAATTAGCTAATGCAATGATTAAATACGATTAGGATGGTGGTACCATACACTTCAGGTAAAATTTGATCTGCATGTTTAAATTTTTTTTTTATTGGCAGTGTGTTTGAATATATCCACTGTAATAAATATCAAAATTTTAACAAATTCCAACCAACAGACTCAGAGCAGCTATAAATTCACTAGCCACATAGCAGCTTTTCTCACTGTGGTTTTGATCACCGTGATGCTTGAAATCTGCATACAAACATCTGTCATCATAAGAATAAGAATAAGAATAAGAATTTTTATTGCCAATTAAGGTCCCACAAGGGGAAAACAATTTAATACAATGATTGGAGACATATAAAGATACATGTAGATACAAAAAACA
>MJUT01059077.1:37641-48051 GCA_002080005.1 Gigantidas platifrons | reverse complement strand
CAACCCTGTTTTAAAGAGTTACATGTATCTCCCTGTATTGTATGGTACCACCTTAATACATTGATTAAAAGCAGTTCAGCAACAGAAATTAATCAGTGCATTAACTAAGTATGTGATTAGGAATTAAAAATGTAATTAGGGCTATTCATCGTGTGTGTTTGTTGCATGCTTTTGAAACAAAAATTATTTATTTTTCAGGGGAGCTGAATTTAGGCATGACTATGGGAAACTTGCTGAATTACGTTCTATTGTCCCACAGGATACTACATTTGTAGCAATGACAGCAACTGCTACAAAGGCTACGAGAGCAGATATCATCAATAAATTAAATATGGTATCATCAGAGACTACAACAATATCAGCATTGCCAGAGAGAGATAATATTACATATGTGACAAAGAAATCTAAGAAAAATTTACAACAGTTGCAATGGTTATTAAATGATGTGCTTGAATATGGTAACAAAACAAAGAAAACTATTGTATATTGTAGAAATATTGCCTCATGTGCCAACTTGTATGAGTATTTTAACCAAGCCTTAGGACAGACCAACACTTTAAGTGAGAGGCTTGTTGCTATGTTCCACCGTTCAACTGCTGATATAAACAAGGATCATGTGCTTACAGAATTCCCGAGATTAGACAGTACATTACGTATTGTCTTTGCAACAGTTGCCTTTGGAATGGGGATTGATATACCAGATATCGAGCAAGTGATACACTGGGGAGCCCCACGTGGGTTAGAACAATTTGCCCAGGAAAGTGGTCGTGCTGGTAGAGATGGTCGTCCAGCATTATCGTGCATTTATTTTTCTGGACATGACATTGCCAAAGGGAAAACAACTACAGAAGTTCATGAATACTGCCAATCTACAGGTTGCTTAAGAGAAGTAATCAACTTGTATTTTAAACTTGAAGATAGCGATGGACCATCTAACGTTATATCTCATAATTGTCAGTGTTGTTCTTTTTGCCATTCTGAATGTGAATGTGGGAACTGCATTTCCTACGAGTGCTTATTGGATGTTTCAGACAATACACATGTTAGTACTGATGACATTTCAGTCAGAAATTTAAGTGACCAGCAATTGTTCATGTTGAAGGAAAACCTGAATGATTTTAAGGACTGTTTAGAAGAAGAGAACAACAATGACGCATCAGTAATGACACACACTTTTATCCACAATATAATTTGTAATTCTGCTTACCTTATGTGTGAAGAAGATGTTATGGACCTTGGACTATCATCACATGCATTAGCAGAGGAAATATTGTTGTTAATTGAAGAGATTGAAAATGTATAAAGTTCTTTTTAATTCCAATTACATTTTGTATATTATTTATCTTATCAAAGCCAGACTTGAAGCAAGTAAATGAAAGAATCTTGACACAACGATTGTTCTATTGCAGACATAATTGAGGAAAATTATCAAAATTTGTCTCCTTAGCATTATTATGCCACACCAAATTAATTACTTGTTCTTCTAAATACTGCTTTATCATTTCTATTTTTGTTTAAGATTGAATTGATTGATTGATTTTTGGTGTTTAATGCCACTCTCAACAATATTTCAGCTATATCATGGCAACCAGTTTTAGTGGTGGAGGAAGCCGGAGAGAACCACCGACCATGGGCACGCAACTGGTAAACTTTATCACTTGGGGATGGCTTCCCATTCAATCATTTGCAAATACACAAATATTTCATGAGCATGGTGAATACATGTATATAGAAAACTAGACACAAATTTCACAAAGTCAATGAACCAAGAAAATGAGGTTATTGTCAGGTGACGCATGCCCGTCTGACATTTACACTCCCAAGATAAAAGCATGGACCAAATATAGTTGATCCATAATGAGTGGTTACTGAGAAACTGACTTAACCACACAAACTTTACACAGTTTTAACAAAACCAGTGAACTGTGTAAATGAGTTCAAGGATAGGTGACATATGCCAAGCTTTTACACTCCAGGATGAATGCATGGACCATACACAGTTGATCCATGTGTGGTTTCTGAGAAACTGACCCAATCACACAAACTTGATGCAGATTTAACAAAGTCAGTTCACATTGAAAATGAGATCAAGGCCAGGTATAAATACACACCATAATGAATACATGCAGTGTTTTCCCTAATTTTCATTGTAAGAGGTCAAAGGCAACTTTGAACAGGCCACACTTGGATTTCCAAGTACATTTCTATATAAAATTTATGATTTGAACCGACCAAAAAAGTGCTTGAACCAGGCAATTTGGTGGCCTGCTGCCTGTTCTTAGGGAAAACACTGTACATGGACCAAGAAACCAATTTTGACATCTTCGGCATGCCCATCTGCAGTTTCACATAATTCCCCACCATTTTCTGGTGTATAAAATTAAACTGATAAATCAACAATGATGTTAAAATAAACAATTTTATTTTCGCCTTCATTAATAAATGAGACTGAATAATCTGTCTCTTGTGTGGTTATATTTGTCATATATTTCCATTTTTATAATTTGGACATTAATTTTATTTTTTATATTTTCTGCACGACTGAGACAGAAAGCACTACTACATGTATATAAAAGTAGTAGAAAGCGTACAATTTGTATCCTTCATGAATAGACCGGTAGGTGTTTGCACTACACAAATCTAGATAAATCCCAGAATTTCCAGCACATACAAATTGTATGTTTTCTGCTACTTTTATATATAGTAGTGCTTTCTGTCTCAGTGTCCAAATAATAAAAATGAAATATACTGTATGAGATTAATGACTAATATAAACACACAAGAGACAGATTGTTCGGTCTATAATAAATATAACAAACATAGAAAAAAATGCCAAATCGACAAACATACATACAAATGTACATGTACATCTTAAAGTTGTGTTAAAGTGTACTGCTGAAATTTTTTAAATAATGTCAAAGGTCAGATAAACACATTCATTGGATTTTTATAGTTTCATTCAAACCACCATCTTGTACCATGTTTAGAAAAAAAATCCATTTATTATTTAATAAGGAGAAAATAAAGGAATAGTGATTTTGATCAGTAGATGAAGAATAAAATATGGTATCAGCAAAAGCCCCTCCCTTAACTTATACAAGTACATTTATAGCTCCAGAAAAACCAAATTTAATACTTTAGTCTATTGAAAAAGTCAGGAAAAAATGAAAATGGAATTATAATGATATTGCCAGTGAAATAAATAAAATGTACATATTGGAGTTACATGTACACATACAGTATAGTACAAATTAGTATCTTTAATGACGTTATTAATCTGGCTAGTAACATACTTTTGTTGGTAAGAAAAAAAACTAATTTCTTGCTGGTATGAAAAACACATGATAAAAAAACATCCAGATGAACAAAAAATCAATATTGATTAATTGTAGCTCACACTCATAAGGACTCTGAATTCTGATTTTTTTTTCATTCTACTATTGTCTAGTATGTGTGTCACTAGAACATGAAACATCTTCAAATATTTACAGTGAAAAACACATGATAAAAAAAAACATCTAGATGAACAAAAATTCAATAATGATTAATTGTAGCTCACACTCATAAGGACTCTGAATTCTGAATTTTTTTTCATACTATTATTGTCTACTATGAATGTCACTAGAACGTGAAACATCCTAAAACATTTACAGTGAAAAACACTTAAAAAAAACATCTCGATGAACAAAAAATGAAGGAAATCAATTAGCAGACTACATACATGTACATGTATGTGGTGTATATACAAGCACTGTGTACAAAAGATATAATATATTTAACGGAAGGAAATACTAAAAGTATACAAAATTTGTGATTTACACCTTTCATAATGATCAAACAAAATGACCATGTAAATGTAAATAATTTAATAACAAACAACAAAAGAAACATTTAGAAAGACACTAACAGGTATTGCACTATAAGTATATTGCTCATATTATCACACTCCATGTATATCTATATATCCTTACAATTATCAGTGATATACATTGTAGGTTAATGTTAAAAAAAAAAAAAAACTTTATGAAAAGACACTTATGAATTGCACTATGAGTTGGGGTCACACTTGTATAAATGATAATTTTTAAAAGTGTATTGTAATTATTAGATTAAAAGAAATCAATCCAAATTCAGTTCATGATCACATCTTAGCACTAACAGTACATGCAGCAGCACAGAAGTATTGTACAGTATACATATTTATACCAATCATATATTGTATGAGCGTGTTCTTTGTTTCTTAGCATACTGCTCTTTCTTTTCACATAACCAAGTGTTAAGTTTATCCCCATTTAATTTGCACAAAGGATCGATCTCACATGTTGGGAATGATCGATGATGGCGTCCAGGTATTTGTGCAAACAAGTTCTCATTTTTTAACTGTTCAATCATCATTTGAACATCCTTCTGAATTGATGGTTTCGAATTTGATGGTTTGCCGAAAAACTGATCCAGTCCTTTAGTATAGGAGTCTATAAGGTTGTTAGTCCTTGAAGACTACGCCCGCAACGTTGGATGGAAGCAGATGTTAAATTGCCATGTAAGGCATTCAAGGCATCCTTAGCTCTCATGTTCATAAATTCCAATGCTAAATCTCCAGGAACATTTCCTCCCTTTCCACCATGAACATTTACACATCTATTATATTGGAGTTCATGGGCAAGTTTTGGTGGTAAAAGTGCCATGAGCTGAGCCTGCAATTTGAATGCCAAGATCCTGTATTTTGTGTGGTTTGTCAAAGAAAATCTTAATAAGTCAAATCTCCACATTCTTACTAACCTATCACCATCATTTTCTTTTGCTGCATCTTCTCTGCACCAGTCCATTAATCCTTCCCGCAACACACAACAGGTATAGTTAAATCTATAGTCATTTTCAATTATAGTAGTATCTTCAGGCATTACCGGTTCATCAAAGTCATCTGTATTTGCAGCTAAAATTGTGTAATTACGATAGGGACATATAGTGCGATGTCTCTGTCTACAGCGACCATCCAATAAATATGTTTTTTGACAGTCAGGATAACCACAGGCAATTCTTTTGTTTTTTGGTTTCTCTGCTTGACCTTGTTGTAAATGAAATTGCTTAGTTTCCACAAATTGTGTCACAATGTCACTCGATAGTTGTGTAAGGAATTCCTCCTTTTCCTCTATCGTTTTTTTTGTCCTTATTGCAGTTTCGAATTCTTCTGGTGATTTTACTCCAAATATTTGAAAAGCTGCCAATACAATATAACCCTTCGTTGCAAATCACAAAAACTCTCTGCAGTCGTTGACAGCATTGGTAACCTGTGAAAAAGATATAGAAATTAAGTTATAGAATTATGTGATTTTGAAATAATTTGTGTGCATACGGTACATGTACACATTTGTCATGTCAAGCTTGGAAGATTTTTTCACCTGTATTGCAATTGTTTAAGTGGAATTGTTTATGTAATAATGTGTGGTAACAAGGATATTTTGGCGAAATTTACATCATCAAGGGACATAACCGTAACAGTCATTGTTGAAAAATAATGGTTTTTCAAAGTTGACCAAGGTATTGTTGGTATGAAGCTTCAGTTTAAATTTCATTTGACTCGGAAAAGGAATGATGGTGATAGTGTGCTAACAAGTATATTTTCGCTTATTTTTACATCTTCAAGGGACATAATTCCTAATCATTGTCAAACAATTCTGGTTTTCGTACTTGACGGAGCTATTGTTGGTATAAATTTCATTTGAATCTGTAAAGAAATAAAGACACTAGAGTGCTAATAAGATTTGATACACAAATTCACCAAACTATAAGCCGAATACAACTCGGCTAAAATCCATGCAATAGATATTTATTCTGTAATATTATGGTTACCTCTGATTTTACTCCTCGTCTGTCAAATGCATTTCTCAACTGGAAGAGTGTTCCCTTTTCTCCAGAGGAAGTCCCTTTGTATAGTAGGTTGAATGTTTCCTATAAAAAAACAACATTATTATATACAACTAATGACTACTATCAAGGTAGCTGTATACATGTACAACACCATTTTGGATACATTGTTGTATAATTTATATTTCACCTAAATTTAGGTTTTTGTATCGACAATAAAATAAATCAAATATTAAAAACTGTATGACATGGACCTTGTTTCTCCAACCATCATAAATTGTCTGCCACAATACATGTATAACTAAAATATTATGTAAAGTCAAATGTTAAAACAATAAACACACCAAACCCCAATCCATATAATGGTTGAATTGACTATACATCAACCAGGGTAAATAACTAAAATTTTATGGTCCTAAGACATTAAAAAAACATACTTGTTTATATGTTTATATAGTACCCTGTAATAAAGTCTGTATTATTTTTTAATGATTCACTATAAATGATTTTCATAAAGGACTCAGAAAGGACTTTAAATATACCTGTAGTGATATGACATGACCATGCCAATCTTCGCTTTTCCACAAAAATCCATGCAATCTGTCTTCTGGTGTTATAGCATCTATTCTAGCTCTTTCTGCTGCCTCTCCCCTCTCCACACTCAGTGCATTACCTCCTAAAAGAATAGGAATCATCTTGTCGGCGTCAGTTTTAGGTACATGTTGTTGTAGGTGTGCAATGATATCAATCATTTGCTCAGTAATGTTTTCGTCTTTTTCTAAAATTCCTAAGGGTATCTGAAAAAATAATAGCTTAATCAAGATGGGTTTATTTTATCAAACAGCATTATTACTATATACTGAATTTGTTTTGCACCATAAATATTTAACACTTGTCAGATAACAATCGAAATTACTCTGTACACATTAACGGTCTCATTGATATAATACAATTTGTAGTTCATATGATGGCCTGGAGTGTTTGAGTGCTCCTCCGCCAAACATGCATTATTTAGGAGACAAAGTAAGGACCTTTATTCTCGTTAAACTAGTACCATAAAAAATCTAGCTCAACAGTACAAACTGATATACACTGCACATTATTGATATTTGTTCTAGCCATGCCATGATATACATTTGTAGCTGCAAAATTGATATTTTAACCTTCTGATGAGCTGCATGAGGGCATACTTGAAAAATATATACTATTGACATACCTAAATCTAAACCATCACGATCCTTGGAATTTAAGGGTGTTTGTGGTATACTATCTAACTGTGGAGTCTCGTCTTGTATAACCTCTGCAGTATATATGCGCACATCTGGTGACAAATAACTGTGATCATGTGTTATACCAAAATAATCTTCTAAATCTTCTGCACCTGCATAGCAGTGATCGCCTGTGAGGAAAATAGAAAAATGTAGTTGANTGTATAAGGCTCGGAAATAAAATGCTTACTGTTACTCACATGCATTAAATATAGAGAATATCTATACTATACTTCTATTTAAAACATGTAAAATTAAATAAATTTACAAGGGGTGTTCAATTCAGTTTCAATCTTTACTGTCCTTTATTGGACATTAAACTAGCTACACATGTAGTTCAAATCAATTTTGCATGAAGGAATAAATTTGGTTCTTGACACTCTGAAATTTTTGTGGACATAAAATAAAACTGTAATGTAATGTACTACTACTGTGACTAAATCAAATAATACATGTAGATACACATTGTATTTTGATTGAACAACTTGTGTTGTTAAAACTAAAGTGATGAAAATAAAAAAAGTAGTACGATTTAAACTATGAAAAGTTGTGATCACAACGTAAAGTGTAACATGGACGGAGGATGCTTGACAATGTACATGTGATCCCTATGTGTCTGCCACGCTACCGTAAGACACAAGGAAGATAATGGATCAATGAGTTGAGAAAGAAAAGGGACCATGCAATTGTCATCAATACACTTTGTCAATTATGAGCAGATATATTCATATGAAATTCAATACAACTTACCTGAACTAGTCTCTTTGTTGATACTACATGTAGTCTGACTGGACACATTTTTTGCCCAATTTTTTACAGGAATGTCAAAACTCTCACAAAGTCTGTCAATTGTATTTAACGTTGACTTGTACGAACTACATAAACCAGCTCTGTTAAATGTACTGTATACCTGAAAACAGAAAAAGCACATACATGTAAAATCAAATAGATAGCAACAAAAAACAACCAGATATCATTGAGCAAAAATGGAGAATACTGTACATGTTGTTATCAAAAATTAATTTGTGCTCTTTCCAATAAAAAATATTTTAATGAAAACGTAAATTATGTCAGACATTCCCCCTCTTCTGGAAAGTTTTATTTTTCTAATGTACAGGTACATGTAAATGTATATTATATAAAAGGGAAAGGATAAAAATGGGCACATCACATATTTATGAAAAGTATTTTTTTAAGCATTCTTATTTAAAAAAAAATATTTCCTTCAGTTTTAATTTACTTACCCTGGACCTCACATGCCCTCTGAACATCAATACACTGTTTATTGCTTGCAATGTGTTCATCTTCTGATTCCTAGTGAATAACAGAACTCCCATACTGGATACAAGTCTAGGTGTCTGTTTCTCTTTATTCCCAGAAATGATGCTGAAAATATCATGTGTTAAGGGACAGTTCTTTGCAAACTCTTCATACGCAGACTTCCATGAAAATTTAGTGATGTTGGTAGAACGAAACACTGAGTCTTTAGCACTACACAACTTTTGCACTTCTTGATTAAGTCTCTTTTTTACAGTATTCGATAATTCTTTCTTTGCATCTTCTATTTCAAGTAAATGGTTTAAGGCGGTTTTGTACTGTTTCTGCACAATTGCTTTACAAGCCATTTTTTCATGTCCCTTCAAATCAGTCTTGCGACAACTACCTTTAAATTTAACGTGTACCTGAAATGACAATAATAAAAAATAAATTCAATGTTGTTTGTCAGAAGAGTTTGAAGATACCAAAGGGGCAATCAGAATCTGTATATCGAAGCATATCAGACAGGGTCAGCCTTTGATATTAAAAATGCTGGTTTGCTATAAACATACATTGGCAAGTGGAGGGTGAAAAAAGTACACAATATTTTTGTAATTTAGAAAAGAAGCACTATTTGGAAAAAATCATACCAAAACTTATCTTGGAAAAAAAACAGGAAATTAGTGATCCAAAACAAATCAGAAATGAACAAAAAGATTTTTATAATAAATGGTATACTAGTACAAACCCCTGTATAAATGCATCTCACAGAGATATTTTTTTAATGATAATAACCCTTTTATAATAAAACCGGATGCTGATGAAGTGAACTCTTGTGAAGGTCTACTAACAATCCAGGAATGTCTTGCCTCCTTGAAAAAGATGAAAAATTGTAAATCGCCTGGGATTGATGGATTCACTGTGGAATTCTATAAGTTTTTTTGGAATGGTATTAAAATACCTTTAGTAAAATGCTTAAATGAAAGCTTAGATATAGGAAAATTTTCTACCAGCCATCATCAAGGTCTAATCACATGTATTCCAAAAGAAGGAAAATCTAAATTTTATTTAAAAAACTGGAGACCCATTACTCTATTATGTGTAGATTTTAAAATAGCATCAGCTAGTATAGCAAACAGAGTCAAACCCATATTACAAAACATAATTAGTCCAACTCAAAAGGGTTTCTTAAAGGGTAGATATATAGGTGAATGTACTAGAATTATTTATGATCTTATAGATAAGATGGAGGAGGAGGACATTCCATGTATTTTACTGTTAGTGGACTTTGAAAAAGCATTTGATACTATTGAGTGGTCATTCATTGAAAGTGCACTTGAATTTTATGGTTTTGGACCAGTTTTTCAAAAATGGATTAAAACCTTTTACTGCGATATAAGTAGTTCTGTTTTAAACAATGGACATATGTCCAGGTTCTTCACCTTGGAGTGGGGGGTGCGCCAAGGGGATCCTTTATCACCTTATTTATTTATTTTAATTTTAGAGCTTTTAAGCTCTGCTATAAAAAATGATCCAAACATAAATGGAGTTAAAATAAATGACTCAGAATTTTTATTAAGTCAGTATGCAGATGATTCATCTTTAGTTCTGGAGGATGACCCACAATCTTTAGACAATTCTATAAAACTTTTTCACAAATTTACGGAATGTGCTGGATTAAGAATTAATATTGACAAAACAGAAGCTATATGGATTGGCTCAAGAAAAGGATGTTCAGATAAATTATTGCCAGAATTAAATCTATCCTGGAACTTTTCGGGAAAATTTAAATTGCTAGGTATTCATTTCGACTTGTTGCAAAAAGATAAAACTCTTATAAATTTTACAGAGAAAATAAAAAGTATAAAGGGTTTACTGAACACATGGTGCTATAGAGAACTTACTTATATTGGAAGGATAACTGTTATAAAGACTCTGGCACTCCCAATTTTGATACAAAGCCTTACAGTACTTCCAAATCCTCCGGAATGGGTAATAAAAGAAATACAGGACGTTTTTT
>MJUT01059077.1:22097-34422 GCA_002080005.1 Gigantidas platifrons | reverse complement strand
CCCTTCAAGTTAAATGGTCGTTCCCTCAATCAAACAATTTTTGTGGTTTAACTCAGTAACCGACACCAAAACAAGTCATGTTTAGACCCAAAACTGGTATACAGATGTGCATTTGTGCGGGGCTATATTTAGCTCACCTGACCAAAGGCCAGTGTGATTTTTTTGTCATCGTTTGGCGTCCGTCATCTGTTTGTTAGCATATTTTTATCTTCTTGAGAACTATGAAAAGAATTTGACCAAACTTAGTCGATATCTTCTTTATGAGGTCCTGTACAATTGTTGCTACTTTTACGGCGATTTGACTTTCTCAAAATAAACATGTAGGTTTCCATACGATATCTATTGAATCTATTGTTAAACAATGATATAACAAAGAAAGGAAAGAAAAACCAAAGGGGCAATCTAAGGACATTATACAAACCTAGGAAACAACTGAACAACAATCAACACAAAAGACACAAAACAGCAAATCATAAAGTACAAACAAATGCGAGCGAGACGAACTCTCGATCGAATTAGAGTGAACCCAGGTGCTCCGGAAGAGTAAATAAATAAATAAATAAATAAATAAATAAAAATCTTTATTTAGAGAGAGTAACTTATTTGGATTATACCAATTTTCAATAAGGCTCTCTGAAAACAATACATAAGTACATGGACATAGATATCAGCAAAGTATATATAACACAATAACATATTCACATATTTTAAATAATATAACGCAAACAATTAAAAAAAATCAGTTTATCAAAAATTTAATAATTTGTAAGAGTTTTTGAATTCAAATACAGTTTTCGAGGTTTTAATTTCATTTGGTAGTGAGTTCCATACTTTTGGCCCACTAAAGGAAAAACTTGATTTGTATAATTCTGTATTTGGTTTCGGAACAAGGAAATAAGATTTTGGTAGTTTTTCAAGAAAACTTCTATCTGTTTCTCGGTCTTTCAGAGATATTCACAGGTCCTCTGATGGTATTCGTGGGTAATATGAGGGTATTCTTGGGTATTCTGAGGTATTCTTGGGTATTCTTGGGTAAATGTATTGACCGGAAATTGTCTGATGATGAAAATCTGGTATCGTATGACTCCTTGTTATTTGCAGAAACAATAAGATTTGATAAATATTCCGGCGCTAATTCATTTTTAGATTGATACATTAATAAAACCTTGTGATAAAGTATTCTTTTCGTAATTGGAACAATCCCACATTCCCGAAATAGTTCTCTAGATTGTTTTTTTTTTAAATCGTGCTCATCTAGAATAATTCTTGCAGCCCTTTTTGTAATTTTAGTAAATTTTCAAGTAAATACTTACTACAATCCCCCAAATTGAACAACAGTAATCTAAGTGGGGAAGAATACATGCATTATAAAGCAGAATTCTCGTTTTGTGACAAGTATTTCTTGATTCTCCTGAGTAATGCTAAAGATGAATTTACTTTTTTAATAATGTGATTTATGTGTTCAGTCCAAGAAAATGTTGCATCAACGAAAACACCAAGGACCTTTTCACACTGACTTTCATTGATTTGATGGCCATTAATAGATATACCAAATATTTCATCATATGAGGTACAAAGTTTCTGTTTTGAACCAATACACATGGTCTTTGTTTTTGATACATTTAAAACCATTCTATTTTCGCAACACCCGTGCGAAATATCTTCTAATATATATATACTGTATTAAGTGTTTTGCTTATACAAAGCTTGTTTTCCCACAGGCACTTGGGTCCAGGATATTTTCTTCTTCAATTTTATCAATAAAATGTGCATCTACAACGTATATGAACCCGTTTTACATGCTTCGTTGTGAAATAAACGCCTTTAGAACTATACCCCATTTTCCTAATATCTACTATATATACAAGGCAAGAATGTCGAGTTTATTCTAAAAATAGCAACAAATGTACTTACCGGTATTCCCGCTGTTACCCACTAGAAAAAATCGCTTCTGATGACTTGGGGCATATTCCTGGTTTCCTTTCAACCTTATCTAACTGTTGAACACAAAAGTCTCTTGTAGCGGAGCGCTTAAACGGTTACAGTCGGGTTTGTTTCTCTCAAGCGAGCTGAATTTCCACCCGGGACGGAAGTGCTTTCAATTTTCCAAGGGACCTTTTTATCTATACAACCTTGACATAGTTTTATCACTACCTGGTTTGTTACATATTCATCCGGGAGATCCGGAAAGGCTTTGTCAGCCAATGCTAACAACCTATCTGCCCATTCATCAATGTCTTCTTTTTCACTTTGTCTTGCGATTTTGCACAATAGGTGATTCAAATTGAACATTTGTCTGTGGTTGAAATTGAGTAACTGGTGTGTATACAGGTTCAGAATATGGTATTTGATGTTATGGTATAACTTGATTAAATGGATTCTGATATTGCGGTCTTGGTAAATCTGACCGATTGGGGGTCACGTTCTGTCGTGATAATTTTCTCTTTTTCTTTGTTGTATTCCCAACTGTACTTGTTAATGTGGGAGAAAACATTGGTTCATGTGCAATTTCAGTATGCACTGTTGATGTAACTGGGTGTGTCATGTTTGTTGGGGCCAAGTTCTTCGCCCTAATATCTTTTGGTTGTACACCTGGTGCCTCTTGATTAATATTTGCAAATTGCAATGAACTTGGTTTAAACATGCTAGCTACAGGGATACCTTTTTGATCCGCTATTCTTAATTTATCAAATGACGATATCGAATCTAACCAACCCTGATGTTGCAATACTTTATCACTCTCAGGTGCCTGTGTCGTTATATCGTCGACGTCGACATAATCGTCTTGTTCCTCATAATCCAATTCATCTTGGTCTTCAAACTCAAATTCATCAAGCGATGTATAATCAATGTATCGATTTACTACTTCCATCTTAATGTAAGGGATAGTTGCTAACAATTCCGGTGTAATGCTTCTCACTTTTCTCAACTCTCAAATTCGGATCGCTATCGCTCTCCCAATTGTCGGAATTTGAAACATCTCATCATAACTACAAATGTTTATTTGTACCTTATTAATCGACATAGACATTGCTAATACCTCTTATCCACTCTAAAATTAGTGTCACTTAGTACCGCTAGTCCGGTAAAAATAAACAATCTAAACAAATGCACAATTTCGGAATATACAAAAATCAGTAAACTCTTTAATTGGGAGTAGTGTCAACAGCACCTTGACTCACCACATACAAAATTTACAATATGTAGATTGAACTTTCCGGTACTTGACCACCAAAATTCACAAAAATTTATGACTACTGAAATTCCTACAATAATCTCATAAATAAATTATCTCTCGTTCTCGTCCTGACCACGTGGAAAATTGAGCAATCTCTAAAATGTCAAAAATCGGAATTTTTCACAAACTCTATAAAATTGGATCTCATCGACAGGATTCACAGTGTAGATTGGAATATCGACTGTAGCGAAAATTGACTTTAGGCAGCAACCATTTGATTTTCTGGGAGGGGGGGGGCTATTGATTATTGTTAATTGGATGTTGCTGAATATAACATATACGGTAATAGTGGCAGATCTGTATGGATATAAGGACGAGAACAAGTTTGGTGAGCATGTAAATTAAGGGATGCCTAAATTGGAATATATCACGAATACTGTAGTACTTGCACACATATTGGTCTTTATCAAAGCAGATAAATGAGATAAAAGGGATTTTCAGTGATCTTTTTTAACGCAGTGTAAATGCTAATATAAAAGACCGCTATTATTTTAAGGCCAAGTGATCTTTTTGTGAGTTGGTCATCACTGTTCTTTCAATCTCTGTACAAATTAATTCTTTTAAAAAATATTTTTTTATTAAGAAAATACAAACCTGATATTTTCTGTCTCAGTGGAAGATGTCTGGATATTTGGTTGCTTGTTGTCTTTTTCTCTTCAGCACGGTCTGACAGGTACACTGTACAACTTTTTCTTTAACTTTTTACCCTGAACAACAATTTTTTTTTTTTGTCCAATTTTTAAAACATTCTTTTTTTTTTTACTTGCCCTAAAACAAATAATTTTTTCCCCCACTTTCCAAAAGCAAACTTTTTATTTCAAAAAAATCCAGTGCAACAGGTCTCCTCAATGGACCACTCATCATGAGCATAATGCTCATAATGAGCTTTTACACTGGGTTCTTTAACGTGCGAAGAGGGTGGCAATCTATCAACACGGGACCTCGGTTTTATTTACGTCTCATCCGAAGGACGGGTTGGTTGTGAATTTATACATTCCACACAACCGACGGACGCCCCATCAAGCCGAAGAAGCTCTCGGTCCCATTTCTATACCCCGGGATTCCCGCGGGATTGGCCCCTTTTAGAGGAATAGTGCCTTTAGGACGGAGAAACCTGGTGCCTATTCTACCCTCGGCACAACCTCTAGGAGGGGATCCTAATGTATGAAACACGATACTCGTATCAATCACGTAGTTGTATAAGACAATCATTGCAGTCAATGCTAGAGGAAGATAACTCTGTAAACGGGAGAAAACTCATTTAATTTGTTCCAAAAACTGGGAATAAGATACAACTGTATTTGAATCACATATCATCTAAAGATTACTGAATATCTAGTTCTCCAATGCAGGCAACACATAAACTATCTTAATTTTCTGTAAAACTAAATTTGTAAAGGATTAGACTGTAGAAAAGTTCTCGATCAACTTTAACAAAAAACAATTAGGCGGACAGATGCGTTTTAAAATTCAGCAATTAATGATAACGTACAGTAGCAATTAGGCGTACAGTGACGTACAATGAAGAACGATGTTAAATGCACCCGTCGTAATAGTCCAGTCAATCTATCGAATATTTAGCTGAACCTCAAAAAAATTGCAACAGAAATCATTTTAACTTTTTTAAGCACAGTAACCCCGCTAGAAGCAAATATGAAAAATCGGCTTTGGGCTGAGTATGGGAAAACTGTCATTTTGGGGTAAAATATCGATTCTTCAACAAAAAATCGCGGAAAACTGGAAAACTTCAAATATTTTTATTTCTCATGAAATATGCTTATTAGAAATATATCATATGAAAAAACGTGGGTAGGATGAAACAATATAAAAAAATGTAGGGAGTAGATACTAGCGGAAGCCCACAATTTTGCGGGAAAACTTTTTTTTTTTTGTGAAAAAATCGCTAAAAACTGGGAATTTAATTTTGGTCCATGCCTGTCAATATAAAGCGTAAAAGAGATATATGATCTTTTGTAATTTCAAAAGAAGAAGAACGATTTTCATCAACATCTTATTTGTATACTAGTATTTGATAAGAATAGGGGAAATCGCGATAATTTGACATTATCAACATACATGAAAATCAGGATATTATCATGCAATCATTCCGTAAACAAAATCTATTAATCAACATCCTTGCTACAACTAAATACTAAGAATTGGTGTACTTGAACCAACATTATTTCTAAGTACGCATTCTGAGCTTATAAATGGTATGACATATGAATTAATATAAGTCATTTCAAATAAATATCAATGTGCCCTGTTAAAGTTATTCCAAATCATTTTGGTCCTCTTCAGCTTCAACTTGTTCGGCATTTGAGCAACTACGACTCCTGCAGTCAGTACAAGCTGTAGTACATTGGAGACCATGTTTTCGACAGGAACAACGACGATTGTCATAATTAGATTTGCACTTGCCACGAATGTGCGACACTAACTAACTTGAAAGAAACAATAAATATTTTATTGTTAAATGTGATTACAAAAGTATTGGATAAAAAAAATCGATTAAAAAAGTATGTACTTTTTAACTCCAATACTTCCCGAATTACTGCCACTCAGTAACCTTTTGCCAATCAGAATTCAGAAATCTTATCGTAGACCACACCTCCTTTAATCTGGAATTTCGAGCTTGCAATGTAAAAACGACACTTTTGCAAAGTTGGTTACATATTCTATGAATCATAGATATGGCTAGGCACTTCGATCAACAAACATTAGAAAATTAATAAACACAAAAGGAGGATTAAGACCAAAGATGCAATGCAACTATGTAATCACAAATTTAAAATAGCTCAAGCTAAAAAACATGTTATCAATCTCTCGCAAAGGCAACTATCAGATAATGAATATATGTTGTTATCTAAAGGTTTGAAATTCATACCTACGCCTTTCGTTAAAGGGGGTAAGATAGAAGTATTAAAAGACTTTGATGAATTAGCCAGAAAGTTGAGATGCCGTTATCTATATCACGACAACTCAACTGAAATTCATCCATTCAAATCAAAAACAAGATATACACCACCACCTGCATGTGGCGTTCTTGAAAATTACATATATAAAACAAAACATGAATTGTCCCCATTGCAAGTTCGGAAATTCAGAGATAATTTGAATGCTATGGAAAGAGTGAGAATTTCCTCTTTAAAGAAAGATAAAGATATACAATGTAATAATTAAAAAATCTGACAAAGGTAACAACATAGTAATATTAGATAAGCATAATTACTTATCTGAGGCGTATCGCCAACTAAATTCACAACATTATATAAAATTATATAC
Source organism: Gigantidas platifrons (assembly GCA_002080005.1). Lineage (NCBI taxonomy): Eukaryota > Metazoa > Mollusca > Bivalvia > Mytilida > Modiolidae > Gigantidas > Gigantidas platifrons. The sequence continues at coordinate 27,899 of MJUT01059077.1, read as the reverse complement.
CTTTGATTTCAAAGATCTCAGGTATAGCCTTAACACATATTTGAGGGGAATGTTCAATAGAGGTGTTTTAGATGAAATAACTTTTGATTACCTAATGAAAGGTAATCAAAATAATTACGGTCCAGGATATATGCATATTCTGCCGAAAATTCACCGACTGAATCAGTCAGACATCCTAAAAATAGAAGATAATGGGTTTAATATTGATAAAATAATACCACCTGGTAGACCAATAATATCTCAAATTGACACAGTTACAGAATGTATCGGACGTTATGTTGATTATTTTCTAGTACCGGACAAAATCAGCACACATACATCAAAGATGCGGCTGATTTCATCCACAAAATTGAAAATATAAAGCCACCTGCTGATTGTTGGTTATGCAGCTTTGACATAAGCCAAATGTTTACAAACTGTCCAATTAATGAAATATTATCTGCAGTCAGAATAGCCTATGATGATTTTGACAAAGCTAATTCCAAAATAAAATGCCCACCTATAGACGATTTGATTTATTTCCTTAAATCCGTTTTGGAAAACAATATATTTGAATTCAACGGACAATTATTCCAACAAATAATAGGGGCCGCGATTGGTGCTATCTCCTCATGTGAGGCTTGTGATATTCTTATGTACCAAATTATGAAAGACATTCTTTCAAAGTTCAAAGGTAGAAAAACATAGATACAGAGATGACGGCTTCATGATATACAATGGAAATATCAATGACATCCCTGACTTGTTTTTAACATGGCTAACAATCATCATTTGAAGACTTTCGTTTCACTCACTACGTTCACGAAACTCAATTGAAGAAAACATATTTTCACATTTCTTTCTAATAATGCAGTTTTATGGCGTATGGGGGACTTTCGTTTCACAAGCCGTCGGTGGTTAAAATTTTTAATTTAACTCTCGAGAGTGGAGAAATATCGTAACCCACATGGGCAACTGAAGGAGAATTTGTTTCTCCCATTATTTAACACGAACTTCATTTCAAAATTTGAAATTAATGCGGGAAAGGCACGAGACATTTTAATCCTCTAGAGGATTACAGGTTTTTCCACCACTGGTTCAGCGGGGTTAAAACGCCGTAATAATGGGAGAAACTTGCATAACCTGGTTTGGGTCAGTTTACGCTTTTCATAAACCGCTTCGCGGTTTATTAAGCGTAAACTGACCCAAACTAGTAATTCTTTTCACAAAAAAAAAAATTCCTAACTTTTTCACTTAAGATTATCTTACGACAATTCCTAAGTCCTTTTCACAAAGATTATCTTACGACAAATTTTAATCTTACGACTAAAATTACACTTACGATAAAAATTATTCCTAAGGTGTACTCGATACAACATTATGTGATAAGGTTTGTCAGTGATTTGTGACAGGTCAGGGGTTTTCTCCGAGTATTCCAGTTTTCTCCACCAATAAAACTGACCGATATATATTGCTGAAAGGGGCGTTAAACACCATAAACCATCTTTCTTAGCAACCTAGTTTCATTTCCATAGCACAACAAAACATTTGTTTTTAAATAAAATTATTCTATAAAATATCCCCGACACTGATTTATAAGCAGTTTTTTATGCTATGCTATGATGTGTTTGTATGTTTATATTGAATTTTTATCTAATATATGAATCGGTCACCAATAACTGCACAAAATATGAACGGGTATGATTTTCGTATAAAGGAACATTTATAGTGCATGTAAATTAAAGTGATCTATAATAATTATCATTACTTGGAGTTGTGCGTCACCATCCATGCATGGTTACTTTAAGTAGAATTATTTTTTTAAGGGAGTGTGACAAAAAACCTATTCATATAATTCATTTTATCGGTTATTTGTCAGCAAAATATTTATTTACCCCTCCCCCTTTTTTTCCAATTAATCCCATCCCACATAAAATTAAACACTTGTTCTTTTACTGATGAAAATTTATTCGGATTTTTCTGAGATAACCCAAATTAAGATGTGTTTATCATCTATCAATCACGAAGACGAATAAATATCCCTGTTATATATTTATATTAATATAACAGAAGAATGTACACAAGTTTATGTATTGCCAGAGTGTTCGATGATCATCCAAGTTGCCAGAAATTAATAAATTATATTACTAATATAAGGCAAAATCAAAACGATATCATTGGATCCAGAAACTTCCAGTCCTAAAGCGACTGTTCATACAAAACTTTTGTAAGCGGAGACTGCAGATATCTAGAAGAAAATCCCGTATTCCATTTTTTTAAATAAAAAATAATAATAATAAAAAGAAGAATGTTTACCAAGTTTGCTAGTACTTTTCGATTGTCGATCGTTCCCAATTTGAAATATAAAATTAAAAGAATTAACCAGATTTGTTTTCGATTTTTTTCACTTACGATAAAAGATAAGACAACTATTTGTCTTAAGATCAAAATTTTACACTTACGACAGGGTAGTTTTACACGTAAAGTTAGGACTATTTTCACACTTAAGATTATTGTAAGTATTTTTGTGAAACTCTTTTTAATCTTAGTTTTACACTTACGACAATTTTTTATCGGAAGAATGTTTGTGAAAAGAGCCGCAGGTTATATCGTATAACCTGTTCAACAATTTCAAATATTCCTTAAATACAATTATCCACAGGCACTCGTTTCATATATATATTTGTTTAATATCTACGTCTATGGATCAATAATTTAATTTGATGTGAATACTGCAATCCGATTGGCTGATCCGCCTGGAGCAACATTGGTTATATTCGATAACCTGGGTTGGTATTGTGACGTCACCAACGTGTTCATCCGCTAACGACAAATTCAAATAGTCACATGAAATAATCGCAATTAAAATCGAGGAATCATTAAATTTTGTTGTAAAAATTAAATTATAAGGAATATTTGAAATTGTTGAACAGGTTATATTTGCATAACCTGGTTTGGGTCAGTTTACGCTTTTAATAAACCGCTTCGCATTGATTAATTTAACAATGTAAGCACCTTTTATGATAACTTTTTTATCCGAATGTTCCTACATTAATAAGAGAAAAAATATAAATTACGTTTATCTTTGCACAAAGGTCACAGAGAACGATTATTGATTTTCTGTCATGTAATGAAATGTGGGTCATATGTTGCAGTATAAATGGAAAGCGATGTCATATCATTTTCTGTGGTTTTTGAAATACACAACACGGCAATATTTAAAGTTGTCTTTAGTTTAATCATAAAACACAGCATCAACATTTTATACATAAAAAACATGGCTATTACGTTCTACTTTGAACACAATTAAAATAAAAACTATCAGTTTAAAGTCAAAATTTCTGAAGTGGGGACATCGAGTATCACCTATTTAAACTTTTCTTTAGTTTACTCATAAAACAAAGCATCAACATTTTATACATAATAACCATGACTATTACGTTCTATTTTGAACTACACAACATATTGATTTTCTGTCAAGTATTAAAATGTGGGTCACCTGTTGCACTATAAATGGACAGCGATGTCATATCATTTTCTGTGGTTTATGAAATATAGGTGAGAGACGTTGTCTGCTGTGTGAGCCAGATTATTGATTTTCTGTCACCGCATTTCTTCAAAGAAGTTTCTGCCTTCCATGAATCATTAGAAGTACCTTGTTAGCCAATCAAAATTCTACTTGCTACGAGAACAACAGATAATGTTGACTGCCAAGACCACTGAACACGCTTTACCTTTGACTGCCACGGATCGGCCCAGATGTTTTTCGTATGAAAAGGGAACGTCACAGTACACGTCATAACCTTATTACTAAAACAGAAATAGAAAATGCTATTAGTTCCCTGAAAAATAATAAAGCACGTGGTTTTGACTCTATCTTAAATGAAATGATTAAATCTAGTCAAATATATCTAATTTCTTGTTATCAAAAACAGGAATCAGTGATTTATTTTATAATATTATAAAGAATATGTATAATAATACAGAACTCTGTGTAAAGACAGGCACACATACTATGACAGAAAACTTCATCTCAAACATAGGTGACCGGCAAGGAGATAATCTGAGCCTACTTTATTTAAAATTTTTATAAATGATCTTATTGACTCCTTTGACGAGTCATGCAAACCCGCTATTTTAAATACTTTAAAATTTAACTGCTTATTATATGCAGATGATCTAGTATTAATGTCAGAAACAGCTGACGGTTTGCAGATGTGTATTGATAAATTGTATAATTACTGCACAAAATGGGGTCTCCAAATAAATATAAAAAAGACCAAATCAGTTGTATTTAACAATACAGGAAAACTCCACGATAAAATATTTAATGTAAATAATGTACCTATTGAAAGAGCAAAGGGGTATAAATATTTAGGAATATATCTAAATTCAAGTGGAAGCTCTTCAGAAGCGAAAGAAGATTTGTATAAGAGGGGATTGAAAGCTTTATTTAAATTTAAAAAGAGTTTTGATTTATATAAACCGAAAATAAAAACACTTTCGCACATATTTGACCACACTGTAAAATCAGTGCTATTATATGGGAGTGAAGTATGGGGAACATCAATGGTCAATAAAATTAATAAAGAAGAGCGTTTTCTGTTTAATTTGAGTAAAAACATGAAACAAGAAAATGTACATATTAAATTTTGCAAATTTTCTCTAGGTGTAGGCAAGAGAACAACAAATATAGCTGTTTTAGGGGAGCTGGGACGATATCCATTATTGCTTGAAGTGATTTTAAATATATTCAGGTATTTTAAATATTTATTAAAATCTGAAGATGTTCTTTTATCCGAGACCCTAAAGGTCTCTAAATCATTAAAAGCATTGAACATAAATAGCTGGTATGGTAGTATAGAAAGCTTGATGCAGTACATTAATATAGATGTTAAAAAAGTTAAAAATATGAAAATAAATTTGAAATCTTTAATTTACAGCAAATTAAAACAAAAATATAATTTTGTATGGAGATCTGAAATTTATGATGAAAGAAATAATAAACAGGGGGGTAATAAATTAAGAACTTACAGACTATTTAAAGATAATTTTCCTTAGAAAAATATTTACTAATACTAAATGAGGATGAAAGGAGAGTACTTACAAAGTTCTAGAAATCGAAAAAGGAAGATATATAGGAGTAAAAACAGAAGATAGAATTTGTAAATTATGTAACACTGAGGTTGAAGATGAAACCCATTTTCTTCTTCAGTGTCCTGTTTTAGAAAACAAGAGAACCCAAATTATTAATAATATTAAAAATGTGAATAAAAAATTTCAATAATCTGCCAAATAAATCAAAACTAATATGGTTAATGTCATCAGAAGATACTTTTATAATTAAGAACACTAGTTCACTACTATGTTCTTTATTTAAAGAAACAGATTTAGTTCTCAAAAGAAATTAAGATACTATATGTATATACTGAAGATGAGTCGCTGGTGGTTCTCCCATAATAATAAATGAATAGTAATATTACACTTATACATGATGTGCAAGTAAATGTATGGAAATTATGTAAGATTACCATGCAGGGTCAGATTTTATTATTATTTTATTTTATTGTTGGATTTATTCATTTGTTATATTGTCCTTCTTTCTTTGTTGTAAAACCAATCAAATCAATCAATATGAAATTAAATGTATGTAATTCACTTAATTATTCTGCTCAACATTGGGCGTCATGATTGACAATAAAAGATGTGTATTGTATTGTATTGTATCGTCATCGGATTGTTCTTCATTGTCAACGTCATGTCATTGTTTCTGATGGACAGTGCTCCGACATGCTGCATTTGACGTGATACTTAGGGGGGGGG
>MJUT01059077.1:11854-22085 GCA_002080005.1 Gigantidas platifrons | reverse complement strand
TTAAAGGTTTTTTAAATAAATATCTTGACCTAGACATGTTGAAAAAAATATTTTGATCTTTGAGATGGAGTAAAAAAAAATTACTCCCTAAGATTAACTCCGATCCACTCTTGAGAATACAACAAAAATGTAAAAAGATGATTTGATTTGGCCTATATAAAAATAAATGATTTAAACGTGAATATAATGAAAATAAATATTTTGATCCGAAAAAAATCTTCCAAGTCTTCCCCCTCGAAATCAAATGGTCGTCCCCTTATTGGATTGCTGACTATCATGGGTAAACGTGACCTTGGATCAGTATAAGGACTCTTCGCTTATTGTTCATAATACCTGCATGTATGGCAACACATCTTATTTTTTTGTTGTACGTTTTGCTTCTGTAGTTTAGTTTTGTCTTTTGTTTTTATTTTTCTCAGTATATCTATTATTTTTGTCTGTTTTCAACTGCTTACTCTAACCGAGCAACTGAGTTCGCCGGCATTTATCAAAGTGAAGCCCATTATCTCTATTTGCCGTAGATGTTCAGTTTAAATGTGTACTTATAGTATGTCATTATGTGTTTTTATCTTCGTCTGTTGATTTCCTTCATGTTTTACGCACTCTTAGATATTCTACTTGTTTTCGTCTCTGTTACTGGTGTGAGAGTTCAACATTACAGGGACGTAGTAAAATATTTTTTGTTGGTACGGCATGCCAATGATTTTTGTTGTTACGGCTTGCATTGCCGTACCTATTATTTCGGTATTTTTGGGGTATTTTGGGGTTTTTTTTGTTTTTTGTTTGTTTTTTTTATCTTTAGTTTTAGTTTTGCTGTAACAATATTTATTTCCTTGCTACGCTTCTCCATTTCGAATATATATATTTCACTTACTGGTATCATCTCTTCTTGATATCAAGTAATATACAAAAAAAAATAATCATATTCAATCATAATTTTATTCGTTATTCAGCATTCATGTCTGCAAGCAAGCGGCATAGAGTCCCCTCGTACAACGAGCACATGAGGTTCGCGATCTTCTTCTTATATTCCGCTTTCTGTCTGAGCAGACTACACAATCCCGTTCTTTTCGGTCGTCAAGTTTCGTCACTCTTACTTGTGGATTCACGTTATTACCGGCGTTTCTTTTTTGTCAAATAAGTAGACGCTAAGCTTTCTATTACTGATTGTGTGAACTGAAGTCGTGACATAATCGGTTGTGATGTGTTCTGACAATACAGAATATAAGAGTTCAACATGATACGGTGAAATATGTGATATATTATCTTCTTCCATACTTTGCTGCATTTCCTGTGATCGTTATATGCTCCGATCATTTGGTCGCTAAGATCGACCCCACCCATGAATGTATTGTATGCGCATATGATCCTAGGTTTACCGTTCAATGTATTAGTAGCGTTATAGAAAGTAGATACCAATTTTACTGGTTTCTGTCTGTTGTGGTCGCGGAAACAACAAAGCATAATCTGTCCTTGACGTGCGTAAACAGCATCCCCCGCCTGTGGTCGTGCATTCTTTATCATTTGTGGCATAGGTCTACTTTTCCTTAAGGTTCCGATTAAATATGTACACTCCCGCAATAGTTTATTGGCTAAATTTAACGAGGAAAAGAAGCTGTCGGCGAAAAAATTAAACCCTTTTCCGAGAAGTCGCGAATCCTTCGTTCCTTGTAGTGTTCCAACAGGGGTAGGATCATAACGTTTCCCTTGATAAACAGTCATCTGTAAAACGTAGCCTGTGACGGACTCGACCAACATCCAGAATTTTACTCCAAGTCGTGAGCGTTTGCTTGGAATGTATTGCAGCATACTAGTCTTTCCTTTCGTTCCGACAAGAGATTCGTCAACTGACAAGTCACGGCGAGGGTTGTAATAATGGAGAAATTTTCTATTCACAAAATCGATTAACGATTTAAATCTTAAAGATGGCTTGTAAGACGAGTCATTACGTTTTGGAATTTTCTTCTTGTCTACAAGGTGTAAAAATTTCAAAATGTTTTGATATCTGTTCCGCGAAAACATACAACGAAACCAGGGTGTAGACCGAGAAGGATTATGCTTGATCCAATATTCCTCAATGGAAACTTTACGAATTAAGCCCATGTTGTAAAATACGGCAAGGAATCCTTTGAACTCCAATATCGATAATTTGCCCTCCTTCTTCCACTGCAGTTTCCGTGAAAAACGTCTGGTCTGTCGAATTGTTTCATAACAAAGATCCTTTGCATACCTACAAACCCAATTTCAAACCCATTTAAAACGGACTATAAAAGATATGTTTTTTATTTAGGGGCGTGCAAAATTTTATATTATTTTATATTATTAAAGTCAAAAGGGATACAAATCACCAATACGGCATGGGTTCGGACCCGGCTTTGTAAATTACAAAAAAAGGTGCACTCGATTCGCAGTCGCAAGTGATAAAGTTTACCAGTTGCTTGCCCATGGTCGGTAGTTCTCTCCAGGTACTCCGGCTTCTTCACCGTTAAAGCTGGTCGCGATGACATAGCTGAAATATTGCTGAAAGTGGCGTTAAACACCAAAAGATATGTTTTTTATTTAGGGGCGTGCAAAATTTTATATTATTTTATATTATTAAAGTCAAAAGGGATACAAATCACCAATACGGCATGGGTTCGGACCCGGCTTTGTAAATTACAAAAAGGGTGCACTCGATTTGCAGCCGCAAGTGATAAAGTTTACCAGTTGCTTGCCCATGGTCGGTAGTTCTCTCCAGGTACTCCGGCTTCTTCACCGCTAAAGCTGGTCGCGATGACATAGCTGAAATATTGCTGAAAGTGGCGTTAAACACCAAAAGTCAAATTCAAATTCTATTCAACATTTCGGTATTCTCTGTTTTCGTTTTTTTCCCCCTCTTTTCAAGTTTTGTAGGGATGCCTCTAGAGGAACGCTCGCTTTTATTCTGACAGTCAATATTGATTTTACAATACATGTACATTTTCTTTTTATTTTTCTCAAGCTTGTTTTCGTCTGTTTATTTTAGGTTTTTTTATCATGATTTTATTATGGACGTTAACGGACCCATTTGCATACACAAGTATACCATACCGTACATTTCAAACAAAAGAACTGTCCTTTATTGGATCTGGAAGGCTTGTTTTTCCGCACGCTTTGTACAGAAAACCTGACCTGCATCAAGGGGAAAATTATAAATAGAAAATTTATTCAAATCTGGTTATGTGCATTTCAATTTTATCGCAGTAATCGAACCAGTAACAAAATCTACACTCAAAGATGCATTTTTTTCTATTGCAATCTTACATTGTTAATAAATGAAATTAAAAATCTACAAGCAATTAATTTTTGAAACTTATTCTCCGTTAGTCGCCTATCCATAAATGAAATCTTGTACGAAAAAAATATGGGTTAAATGGATTATTGCGTCGTAAATATAATCTCTTTGAAGTCGAACTATTGTTACTGAGTCGATATTGGCGATATGCAAATAATGTAAACAGTCAAGTACATGTGTTTTGTACGTGATATTCCATTCGAATACACCTTGATAGTTATGAATAGGTTCAAGGTCAAATTAGAGAGCCCCGAAATAATTTAATCGCGGTCGGACAAGGCACAAGCTGGATACCAAAAATAGTTACGGGAACTTTTTACGCATGTTGAATTTTTATTAACCATGACTCTTTAAACGACCACCGTAAAGGGTTGTTCGACTACTGGTCTGTTTTATTTATATCGTCTGTAGTAAATAATAGGTATAGAAGATGATATAAATAAAACAGACCAGAAGTCGAACACTCATTTACCTTGACCGTTTAAAGGGTCATGGTTAATAAAACCAGTAATGAATAGAATCATCAGGCGTAAAAGGTGGCCGGTAACTAATTTGGGAGGCCAGTTTTTTTATGAATAGCTTTGCCGGGGGTATTATTGTACAATAGTTTTCAGAAGCAACAATGTCATCAATGAACTTTTTTTTATGACAAAGAAATAAATCGTATGACTTTGTTGATCATTATCTTGACCGTGTATATTTTTGACGGTGCAGATATTTAGTAACATGGTAATCATATGAGAAACTTGGAGGAAAAATCGTCACAATAAAAATTTATAGGTATCGTAGATCTATGGTTTAACCAACCTGTTTGTTTGTCTGCCAAACTCTTTGATGAGGCCAATTGGAAACAGCAAGTAAAAGTACGATATTGGTGATGCATTTCGTGGTGGCATATGAACAGGTCCAGTTGGCGCCCCATTAAACGGTGGGTCATTCACTGGCTCTGGTGGGAGGACACGGAACCACGGATTTGCAATAGCAGCCATCTTCGCTCAGCGATGTACTGTATCTATGACGTCAAAGATAACGTCATAGATGTACCACAGCATCGGCCGTTTGGGCCGATGCTTGGCAGTCAAAGGTACTGTTTTGAAATCGGCCAAATCGGCCCTATGGCAGAGAACAGGTTAAATAAGATTTTTAGAAGTTCATGATATCATTTTAGTTTTAAAATTATTTATATTGGAGACTTTTTTTAAGTTTTGGCATTCTCTCCGTGACACGCCAACCTTTATCAACTTCCGGACGAAAGGATTTCAATCTCATCATTAGGCAGACCCAACTGTGTGTTGCATGCCCATGTTGCTGTAGAGCTCTCTGTGCTCACTATTATTGATATTTCATCAATTATTGATCAGCTTTAAAGGGCCGTCGTTGTCCTGATCATATGGTAGTTGCATTTACATCTACCTTTGAAATCGGTGCCTATCACCAATAACGTTGTGAGTTGGAACCCTGTTCATGGCGCGGTGAACAACATTATGTGATAAAGTTTGTCAGTGACTTGCGACAGGCCCGTGGTTTTCTCCGGATCCTCCTGTTTCCTCCACAAATAAAGCTGACCACCACGATATAACTGAAATAATGTTGAAAGTGGTGTTAAGCACCATAAATCTAAGCCAAGCCAAGCCTCATTTATTTGTAATGTATATGAAGAAAGTTTGAAGTTATTTCGCTGAGATCCGACTTCCGAAGATGTTTTCTGTTCTGCATGCAGACCTGAGATTCATAGCAGAACATTTCTTCGTAAGTTTCATCTCAACGATATCAATATTGAAGATACAAAGGAGGTAACCAGATATCATAAATATAAGAGTGTACTCAATACAACATTAGAATATTTGTCGGTGGTTTCCTCTTGGTACACCAGTTTTCTCCACTAATGAGACTGACCGTCACTATATAACTGAAATATTGTTGAAAAGGGCGTTAAACACCAGAACCGCCACCGTAAATAGAAGAACAAACAATAATGATAAAAAACAATAAGGACTTTCAATTTAATATTTTATGTAAAAAGACTAAAAAGACTATGGTAACTTAACCGCATCGGTGGCGTAATGGTTAGCGAGACTGCCTTGAGAGCGATAGATCGTGGGTTCGAGCCCCTGTCTGGTCAAACCAAAGACTATAAAATTGGTGTTTGTTACTTCTCCACTAAGCACGCAGCATTAAAGAGAAAGAGAAAGGACTGATTGGCTCGGAATCAGAATAATGTGTCCGAGACATGTCTACCCTACTGTTGTTTCAGTTGACTACCACTATAAAAATACAACTCAGCATGTTGGTCTAGTACAAGGAGGACCTCATCATCATCTCATTGAAAATTAACTTGTTCTCGTCGTGATATAGCTGACAAAATGCTGAATTGGCGTTAAACAACAATCACTCACTCACTCACTATGGTAACTTGATATTTGTTGTTTCCCTTTCTTCTTTAATAGCCTCTCGTGTTTTTTTCCCTGAAATTTGATATTTCTGTTTGCATCAAAGCAACTAAATATGGTGCCTCGCTCTTATAGCGGCGACGCTAAGTAATACTAGTAAGCGTCGCTGAGGCACTCCGTGCTTTCTATATTACGTGACGTCATGACGACGTCAAACGTGTTCAGACTTGTTTTTGGACGTTATAAATAGATATTCATGACGGCGGGGTCATAAGGAAAAATATTATATTACAAGTTACTTATACTATTATTGCTGACATACTAACACACTGATTTTTCTGTTAATTTTATTAATTTTAAATTTGATATAATAATTTTTAAACAGGAAGAATAAATGCTAATTTTAAATTGAAGAACGTGGAGAACATCAATAGCAGAGAAAGTGGAATGCTATGAAATCACGTGATATCTGTGGGATTTCTAAGTTCTAAAAATAAACAACGAATGTTGTGAAATCGTAATGTAGTCAATCACTTTTCAGCCGGTGTTACATACTCATTTTACCCCCATACTCAACCCCCCGGAAAAATGAGTATATACTCAGTTTTCCCCAGGAAAAATGAGTATATACTGAACCCCCCCCCCCCCGGAAAACCAAGTATGTGTTAACACATACCCATTCCCCCCCCCCCCCTCCCCATACTAGTTTTTCCTCCTCTCCTATTTTAATAGGGTTTTTCTATGCATGTATATGGTGGAAGAAATAATAGTTAACTGTGGACGAAAGAGGGTATCAACAATGATGATAATAATAATTAAGGCAAGCATGAACATGGAGTGAGAACAGATAAGGAGGTAAGGAGGAAAGGATGGGAAAACACTTTTGAGTGATAAAGCGATCTTCCTTAGTGCAAGTGAGAAAAACTCAAGTTTGCTAGGTGCTGGAAGGCACAACTGACAGGTATGAGGAAGAGGGCAGGAAGGAAGGAATATAAAGAGAAGGATAGAGAGGACGGAGGGAGAATGGTAAAGCGATGATGGAGAGGAAGAAGAGATAGAGGTATAAAATAAGGAGGATGACGGGGAGGATTTAGGGAGGGAGTCATTATGGAAAAGGATGGAAATAATGAGGATAATGATGAGGAAGTAGTGAAAAAGGTAGTGAAGAGGAGATTCGAAGGAAGAGGATAGAAAAGACGAAGTGACAAAGGTAAACGGGGAGGAGAGAAGTAGTGAACAGGAGGTAATAAGGAGGAGGATGATGAGGACGAAGGGGAAAAGTATGCGGAAAAGGTAATTAGGAAGAGGATGAAGAAGGAAGGAGAGAGGCAGTGAGGAAGAGTTAATAAGGAGAATGGTGACGGAAGAAAGACAGAAGTAATGAGGTGGATGATAATATTACAGGAAAGAGAAGAGAGGTAATGAGGTGGCGGATTGAGAGGAATGAAGGATGGAGAGGTTGTTAGGAAGATTGAGAGAAAGGATGGAGTGAGGTAATGAGGAGGAGGACTGAGAGGAAGGAGGGAGAGAGCTAGTGAGGAGAAGGATGGAGAAGAAGGAGAGAGAGGTAGTGAGGAGGAGGATGGAGAGGAAGGAGGGAGAGAGGTAATGAGGAAATGGATGGAGAGGAATGAGAGAGAAGTAGTGAGGAGGAAGGAGGGAGAGAGGCAGTGAGGATGAGGATGGGAAGGAAGGAAGGGGAGAGGTAATGAGGACGACGGATAGGAATGAGGGAGAGAAGTAGTGAGGAGGAGGATTGAGATGAAGGAAGGAGAGCGGTAGTGAGGATGATCAGAGAGGAAGGAGGGAGAGAGCTATTGAGGAGAAGGATGGAGAAGGAGAGAGAGATAGTGAGGAGGAAGAAGGAGATGAAGGAGGGAGATAGGTAGTGAGGAAGTGGATGGAGAGGAATGAGGGAGGAGAAGTAGTGAGGATTGAGAAGAAGGATGGATTGAGGCAGTGAGGATGGGAAGGAAGGAGAGAGAGGGGTAGTGAGGATGATGATGGAGGGGGAGAGGTAATGAGGAGGGAGAGAGGTAGTGAGGAGAGCAAGGAGGGAAAGAAGTAGAGAAGAGGAAGAAGGAGGGAGAGAGGTAGCGAGGAGGAGGATGGGAAGGAAGGAGGAAGACAGGTATGGAGGAGGATGGATAGGAAGGAGGGGAGATGTAGTGAGGAGGAGGAGGAGGAGGAGTGAGAGGTAGTGAGAAGGAGGAGATAAAGGAGGGAGAGTGGTAGTGAGGAGGTTGACTGAGAGGAAGGAGGGAGAGAGCTAGTGAGGAGAATGGAGAGGAATGAGGGCGAGGAAGGTGGGAGAGTGGCAGTGAGGAGGAGGATGGAGAGGAAGGATGATGGAGAGGAATGAGAGGAAGTAGGGAGAGAGGCAGTGAGGATGGGATAGGAATGAAGGAGGGAGATAGGTAATGAGGAGGAGGATGGAGAGGAAGGCGGGTGAGAGGTAGTGAGGAGGAGGAGAGCAAGGAGGGAAAGAAGTAGAGAAGAGAAACAAGGAGGGAGAGAGGTAGTGAGGAGGAAGATGGTGATGAAGGAAGAGGGGAGGTAGTGAGGAGGGAGAGAGCAAGGAGGGAGAGAAGTAGTGAAAAGAATGACTGAGATGAAGGAGGAAGAGCGCTTGTGAGAAGGATTGAGAAGGAGAGGGGTAGTGAGGAGGAGAAAGGAGGGTGACAGGTAGTGAGGAAGTGGATGGAGAGGAATGAGGGAGGAGAAGTAGTGAGGAGGATTGAGAGGAAGGAGGAGAGAGGCAGTGAGGATGGGAAGGAAGGAGGGAGAGAGGTAGTGAGGGGAAGGAGAGAGATAGTGAGGAGGAGGAGAGCAAGGAGGGAGAGAAGTAGAGAAGAGGAAGGAGGGAGAGAGGTAGTGAGGAGGATGGGAAGGAAATAGGGAGATAGGTAGCGAGTAGGAGGATGGAGAGGAAGGAGGGAGAGAGGTAGTGATGAGAATGGAGAGGAATGAGGGCGAGGAAGGTGGGAGAGTGGCAGTGAGGAGGAGGATGGAGAGGAAGGATGAGAAAGGTAGTGAGGAGGACGACTACTTTAATAAATTTCCCCCGACAATGCCTTCAGTGGAAAATCAAATCAATCAGAATGTGCAAAGTCTCCTATCGATCTGCACCGAAGTAACAACACTTGTGTAGTACCTCATATTAAACACCCCCAAAGTTAAATTGGTTAAATTATGTTCAGCGGTCCTCAAGGAGATGACGAAAATGTAATTCATAGGTTTTCAAAGCAATTTTGACAATCGCTGTCCACCATTTTGAATTTCCGATCGGCATTAAAAGCATTATCACCTGTAAAGGACTCTGAAATTTCAAGACAATGTTTACAACCATAATATGCAGGTCATGTTCAATTTCAGCCAGATCCCATATGGGCTGTTTCAAAAAAAAAATGACCCCAAAGTGTGACATAGGTGACCAAAATTAAAGTAATTGGAAATTGATGTCCTATTGAATTTTAAGGATCCACATAAGTCCAAGTTTACTAATTTATCATCGGTTTGTGACAGAAATTAAGAAAAAAAAATTTGCAACATTTTATTAATGGCTTTCGATCTATATTTTTGTAACACTAACAATATTTCTTAACAAAATTACAACAGAAGTAATTCTAAAAATTATTGTACATTATTAATTTATTGATACAACCAAGTTCAAAAATTAATTTTCGATCATTTTTAACCAATATTTTTTAATTTAGAGATCAAATTTAATGTATTTTCACCATTTTTAAAGTAATTTTTTTGATTTCTCATTACAAAAGTTTCTGTTTCTCTTAAAAAAAGGTCCACACTGATATGAAAAGTACATTTGAAGACACATACACGATACTAATTCATTCACTGAAAATTTCATAGAAATTGCTTTATTCATTTTTGCGTTATTGACAAATGACAAATGAAAAACGCATGTATTTTTACCTAATTTTGTTACACTCCTGACATATTTTTTTTTATATATCAACTAAAGTGAATATTTCAACAGAATTAGGTGTTGAAATTGGAGTCCAATGAATAAAACAGGCCATCAGCATATAATTTAACAATTATCTATTAGAGAAATATTAATTTGCTTGATATTAAGACCTAAAGTTGACCGCAAGCAGCTGTATCAAGTAACTTAGGGCAGTAAAATACTTGAAAAATACATTCTACTAAATTTATTTACTTCTCACTTGCTTTCTTATTACATCAGAAAAGTTCACATTTGTTTTATTTATTCACATTGTTTTAATATTTTGTTTGGTGGTAAGTACAAAAATAGGTCAGGAGTGTAACAAATGTTCAACTCAATGGAGACTTGTAGTTTTTGATGCTGAAGAAGGAAGGACTCACCCTAACTTTCCTCTGTCTGTTTTAATTTTGATGATATGACATGAGATTGGTAATTTTAGAGCTATGGTCTATTGACAAGAATGATGGTATTGGCAGCCATATTTGTCGACTGATCAAAATCACAGCAAAAGTTTTGAACTAGATACCATATAAAGGAACATCCACACCAATTTTGGTT
>MJUT01059069.1:28615-42698 GCA_002080005.1 Gigantidas platifrons | reverse complement strand
GTAGGTGGATTTACAACTACCTGTGCAAGCAGTTCCTATGACTAATTTTGAATCTGAATCTCGAAACAACATTGTTTGACAGTGACTTGTGGCAGATCATTGGGTTTTTTCCGGATTCTCCAGTTTCCTCCAGCAATAAAAATGATCGCCACAATATAACTCAAAAAGAGTTGAAAGTAGCGTTAAACACCATAACCCTAACTATCTAATAGAGAATAATTTAAATTACATAGAATTTAGTTTTGCAGTTCCGATTAACAATGCTTCCGGAGAAGCTACACACATCTGAGGGATAAACGATTATTTTATTATCTCAACAGATACAATTGTCCATTTCACATTTCGTAGGTCAACATAAATCAATGTGTAGCTATATTATGAAATGTTCTATTAATTCTTTAATAAAACAATGGAAGAACCGAATTGTGAAACGGTTATACTTCGAAATGAAAATGTGTAGCTAACTAAAATTCTCCGGTTTCCTCCAACAATAAAAATGATCGCCACAATATAACTCAAATAGAGTTGAAAGTAGCGTTAAACACCATAACCCTAACCCTCTAATAAAGGATCATATGAATAACATAGAATTTTGTTCAGTTTTGCGGTACCGATTAACAATGCTTCCGGAGAAGCTACACACATCTGAGGGATAAAAGATTATTCTTTTATCTCAACAGGTACAATTGTCCATTTCACATTTCGTAGGTCAACCATAAATCAATGTGTAGCTATATTATGAAATGTTCTTAATTAAGGGGGCAAATAGGGGCTTCCGTCGTTTTTTAAGTCCCGATCTAGGTACGAAACGACCAGGTCTACGAAACGTCCGGATCCGATTATCTGCACAGATTTAACCATGTATTGACTTCCGTTATGTCATTTCCGGTGGATGAAAATTGAGTCATTAGTATATAGAGAAAAAATTGCTATTTCTACCATAGTGGGGATTTCGTCCCATATTAATCCTTTAATAAAACAACGGAAGAACCGAATTGTGAAACGGTTATACTTCGAAATGAAAATAAGTAGCTAACTAAAATTTGTTTTTTTAGAAACATTGTCAAACATCATGCTTTACATCTGACGGAGCATGATTATTGGTATATCAACAACAATCTAACTTTAAAAGGAAAATAGGATTATAAATTATTCCAAAGCTGTGAATTTCGCATTATAACTAGCGCATGCCAATGCTCAGTTATCAGCAGAAATATGAGATTTAACCAAAATTTATGCCAGTAAAATATGTTTCAATGTTGGCAAACACTTCATTGAATAAACAAGCGCAGGTGAAAATTCAATTATCTCATATATGAACTCAAAATGTCAAAATGTGTTGCTAAAATAAAAAAAAAATGACAGAAAGAACTGAACACAGCCAGTTTCATTTTCACCTATGACAGAATCGTTTGTTGACGGTGAATTCGCTATTGATGGAGAAAGATAGTAAAAAAAGAAGGAAGTCATGACACTACATACACTGTAGGAGAGTAAATATTGTTGTAATTATATGTCTCATTTACAAGGTTAGGAATATAACTCAAGTCATATCCATTTGGCTTCCACAAGTTACAATGACATAGATATTCCTTTTTTTAACTCCACCATAACGCAGGGCATATCAGATCTTTCCGTATAGGTGACTTGAACCCTACGTGATGCACACCGACCGTTATGTAACCCACCCAAAGCAGGTGATTTGAAAGATTTGTTTTGTGTAGATATAGCACATATTAAGAATTTCTTTTGCAAAAGCTTGCTTTGTGATAATCTGCTCTAACGTTCTACAAATGAATTTCCTGCTGGTATAAGAGTAGTTTTATTAATACATTTTGTTAATCTGAACTCTTTAATGTGTTCTTTTAAAGCTGACGGATTCACAATTGTGTGATAGCTGTAATAAGTACCATATTTTGTTCAACATATTTTTTTACATATATATACAGTCAAACCTATGTTAAGAGGTCACTATTGGGACAAAGAAAAAGTGTTCTTTTAAAACAGGTGACCTCTTAAAAGATGTTTATTTCAATTGAAATTTTCTGTAATAGGACCAGAAAAATTAAAGGTGATTTTTCAATACAGGTGACTGCTTAATAGAGGTGACCATATGGGCAGGTTTGACTGTATATAAATATTCGTTACATTTGTGAAAAGAGGTAAAGTTCATTCTGTAATCAAGCCTTGTAAACATCATGCTAGTATATTATTATTGAGTGTGAAAACAAATTGTAGCGTTGCGAAGACAGTCAAAAATACAACATATACTTGTCATATTTACTACAATATTTGCTACAATTATTTTTATTCAATAGTCGTAGGAGTCTATGTGGCTATTCTTACTGTGAGGCAGACATTCCCCCTGACAAAAGTCACATTTCACCAGAGGAAGCAACAATAACACACAAGACACGTTTGTCACAGATGTATTAAACTGGTAATACCAATGGAGTGTCAAATCACCGAACGAAAGGAACGTATCTGCATATACATGTGGCAATGCCGAACAATAATATATGTATTCCTTCTGTCCTACTCTTCTCAAAAGTCAAGATCCACCAACCATTCATGGAACATTCCACTTTTATCTATGAGTATTTTACACACGTTGACCCTTCCATGAAATATAACTTCTACAATAGTATAGTGTGTATTAATACAATTAAGATATGATCATATTGATACATGTAGTAATATATTTTGGACACTAGTGATGTTCGTGTGAGCATTAAAAAGTCGTGTATATCAATGTGACATTTGTCGTTTTATTTATTAATATATAAAACAGGGATAGACTATAAGTACTTTTGTTAATTTTGCTTCATAATGGTTTATTACATCAGCTCAATGCCGAGTACCAAATAAGTGACCACAGCAACTATAATTATAATATTCACAAGAGCTGTAATTACAAATAAGAAAAGTAACTCACCATTAACATAAAGTATCTTAGTATTTGATCTTCTTGCTGTTCCATGTAAATTTTCTGTCAGATAAGATCCTGGTATAGTTACGATGTAGGTGTTAGTTGTAGTGTTACATGTGTATGTATAATCTGTGTTGTAACATTCGGCAGACTCACATGTACCATCTGTATTACTACCAATAAAGAAACATACTTCATTACTATCTCTGGTGAATAGTATAACATAATCTGTGGTGACACATGTGAAGGTAAAATCTAGACCAACAGTAGCATTATCTGATGACGTTGTTAGTGTGAAACCTGAAACTAATAGACACTTGTCAATAACAATATATATGTTTGAATTTATATAGTTAATGAATAATGATTTATGCAAAGATAATGTATTATAAAATCCATCTTGTCAACGTGAGGTAGATTTTGAAAACTTGAACCTTTACTTTTTCTGATATCGTCGTTATTTAAATGTTAAAACTACATTGTTCAGTGATCTTATTTTGGTTACCTAACATATTCCGTAATGCAACGATTGTATTCAACAAAAAACTACACACGCCATCTAAATCCACTGATAGTTTTTCCTCTGTCTATATGTTATAAGTATTTTTTGTTCATTTAGATTAGAAACTATTGATGTATTATGCATGCCTATTTGGATTATTATATGTATTACTTTCTGTGAAGAAGACTTCATAAGTTAGTTTAACTTGTGTCTAATCCATTTTGTTCAATATTTGGCAAATAAAATAAGCTTAAGCTAATATATATAATTTACTCGTCAGTGAAATAAACCTTGTGTATAATTTACCAGGATAAATTATATAATTTTCACAATATGCCTCTATGTTTTATTGCCATGACGACCAGAGGTAAACAAAATACCGAAAGAAAAAATATTACCAATATAGCATAACATTTTTTTTTTATAGAAATCGAAAATAAAGATTAATAATATACACCTTAATATAAAGCATCAAATGGTAGTATTCCATAAGCATTATCTGTAAATGTTTTTGGTCAAACGTCTGTTTGAGCATGTTTGTCATCTTTATTTAATCAATAATATGGGAAAGAAACACATTTGTTACTGTAGAAAAATATGCTAGTAAATAATACGACCGGATGGAATATCCATTTCATTATAATCAATATCTTGAGTCACGACTATTACAGAGGGCACAGCGTGTTTTTTTTTACATTTCCCACTACTCCGCCGCGGAAATTAATCCTTTCCACGATGGGTCCGTCGCGGAAAACACGACGGAAAAGGTAAATTGATATTTTTAATCCGCGGTGGTATCATCGTGGAAGGGATTAACTTTTTTTATACGTGTGCTTTTTCCACGATGAGCGTGGAAATCATCGTGGAAAAGATTAAAATATGTGTGCTGAAGACGATGAGCGTTGGAATCGTCGTGGAAAATATTAATATATGTGTGGTAAACACGATATAGTGTGGAAATCATTCCACGATGAGCGTGGAAATCATCGTGGAAAGGATTAATATATTAATCTTTTCCACGATGATTTCCACGCTCATCGTAAAAAGATTAATATATTAATCCTTTCTACGATGACTTCCACGCTATATCGTGGAACATACTTTTAAAAGGCTTAATGTGCCTAATATTAATATTTATTTGGAATGCATAAGATTCCTAAAATTATATACGAGAGTATTTACAGTATCATTTTCAAAGATGTCACTATAAAGCGTAGATATTAATTATGGGACAAACAGATACTTATTTGTACAGAATAATATATGATTTTGTTCATCATAAATGGGGGTGCGTCTAAACACAGCATAACCCTGGCTTAGTACACTAAGAACAGATGTGAGCACTAAGCCCGTGGTAGTGGGGTTAATTTGGCACCATAAATGCGTAACCACTTCTATTTCAGCATTCAAAAACAATTCTGAAATTTTCATGTCATTCTAAAGAACGATTTACGAATTATTAACCATTTTACTTGGAAATTTGGACACGTCGCTAATTACATTAATTACGAAACCAGTCGATCATAAACTTTGAATAAACAAACTTGTAAACCATTAATTAGTGTCACATTTTACATCAGCTTACTGTGAAGTATTTGAAAGAATGTACATATATGTTTTTACTAATATTATGTAAAAATGTGTACATAACTTTAATTTTGATAGGTCGTACTCTTGTTTTCACTTTGTACAAAAGTCATAATGGTATGCGCTCAAATAATGTACGCGATGAAAAAATCCGTTACTCAGAAGAAGTGAAATATAATTTCATATCATGTAGATTATAAAATTTAACATTTTGTTATGAAATAATATATACAGTTATCCCTTCATGTGTACATGTTTTTCGAATCCAAAATATATTGTATAGCAAAAAATTAAAGTGAAACGGACATTGCAGACTGTTGAAGTTGATAAATTTAAGATTAACTAGACGAACAACAAAAATTCAGATGAAAATAATTACTTACTGTTTATATACCTTTCACTGAAAACTGTATAACTGCGCACAGAGCTTATTCTCGTTTTAGCTAACGAAAAAAATTATTTTCGGTTTGGTACAAGTCACTAAAAGCATCTAAAAAGTTTAAAAATTAAAACATCATCAATATCTCAGAAAACAACTTATGTAACACCACAACTTTACCGCCAAACAGAAATTATGTTAAATCATATGTCAGCACATTTGTCCAGTTATTTGCTGTCTTTTATTACATGCATATGACAGAACGTGACAGTTTACTTTTCTTTATTATTATTAATATTATTATTATTAAGCTCGCAAAGCGAGCTATTTATGGAATAAGCATGGTAAAATTAAATAAATAAAGGAATAACATCCATACATTATGCCTATGAAAAGTTTCAACACATCCGGGTGATCCATATACACTATGGCTATGAAAAACCTTCAACACATCCGGGTATTGTATTGTACCACTTTTCGAGACGCATCGAGAACTTATGAAAGATACGGTGTACGAAAGGTATCGAAGAGCGAAATACCGGTCTCGTTTATCACGAGACCGGTATTTAGACTGACGAGTTCTGTCCCCTGGTTCGTACCTAGATTGAGACAGGAAATTGTCAGTCAGGTATTTCGCTGTATATTGTTTGCTTGTGAAATAAACATTAAATTTAATTCAACGTTCTTCTTCTTTGACGAAAACATACAAATTATTTGTTTGAAATGAATATTTATAGAATTTTGTCTGTAAATTGAAACCGATAATTATCGACTTCTACACGAAAGTAACGAGTCGCAAAAAATAACACGATTGCGCAACCCGATCGTCTGCTCTGGATTATTCCTGAAGCAAACAGAAGCTGATATAAATGTATTTATATTTGCTCAATCGCATCAGGTATTGATAAAATACACAATTTCCCAAAATGTCTCAAAGAAAAACACTTTCAAAAGTTCTGTTGTACCCCCAATTTACAACAAATGGTCTTTCATACGCAGATGTGGTTAAATTTGATATTAAACTAGCAACTTAAATGTCGATGGGCATGACCATGACGTATTGGATCATTCATATTCTACAACTACAAATACAAAGTGTTGAGGAAAACTGTACTCATGATCATCCATATGTAAAAAATATATCTGTAACTAAATTTCCTGTTATTAATTACTCCAGCTCCTCCAAGGGTGATCATAGCTATGCAGATCTGTGGTTAGTTTTGGGGATAAAAACCATCAAAATGAGCAAGTTGGTGACCATTCCTATGCATGCACTCACTCCACTGTGGAGGAAAGTGGTGTTCTTTAAAATAAAAATAATGAAAAATCAATTATCCCCAATCCTCATAATTTTTCCATGACTCAATTTTTAGGATTTATTTTTAGCTGAAATACATAGGAAAATCAAAGTCAAATTTTATTTTAATTGTTGTGTTTACATTATGTACAAATAAAAATCACTCAGTCATAGCAACATAATAACCAATCAAAATACAGACAATTCCGAATGTTTTAGTGTAAAAATTGTAAAAATCTATCCAAAAATGACTTCACAATAAATTTTTGAAAAAAATATGGTTTTTGTTGATATATAGTTGTTTTTGTTTGTTTGTTTTTTTTACATTTCCCAATACTTTTGACAGATGACTATATGGGATCATTCCTATTCTACAACTACAAGTATACAAAGTGTTGAGGAAAACTACTCAGTATCATTCATATGTAAAAAATACATCTGTAACTAAAATTCATGTAATTGATCACTCCGAGGGTGATCATAGCTATGCAGATGTGGTTAAATTTGTGGATAAACATCAAAATAAGCATGTTGGGGACCATTCCTATGCATGCACTGTGGAGGAAAGTGGTGCTATTCATAATAAAAATAATGAAAAATCAATTATCCCCAATCCTCAAATTGAACAGGGTGATCAACAGGATTGTGTGATTGAAGATGGTGTTTTTCATGATAACTTGTCAAAAAATTCAATGGCTTTCATTGCCCATGGCATATCCCGGTCTCCATTAATATCATTCTCAATCTACAGTTGTCGTTCCTGCTACGCTACACAACATCTCTGGCAATGTAGGATTAAATAGTGTCCGCCGTGAAATATTGTCCTCTGTTACAATTGTTTTTTATGATAAAGTCCGAGGACGGAATAAAGTGCAGAGGTGACTTCTTTGTCTGTTGGGGATTTTTCGTTTGAAAAAGATACAATCGGACACATTTTCACAGGACAATATTATGGCTTACACAAACACTCATTTTACAAGATTTTGTAAAATTAGAAACAGTCAAAAAAATGTTCTTAAAATTGTTTTAATTATTGTAAATATCAATAAAGATGAAAATAAGTCACTCATTTCAAATCAATTCTCTCTTAAAAATGATTTGTGATTGTCTTCAACTTTTTAATGTTTAGTTCTTCAATAAGTAAGGGGGGTAATTCTAAGATAATTTTTTTTTACTGTTTCTAAATTTTACAAAAATCTTGTAAGATCATAAGTTTGTATGAATATTGACACGAACAAGTTAAAATAAGGAAAAAGAGATGAAATAATAAAGAAATAAAGAAATTTTATTGAAAATAAATTTGTAAACAGAAAGTTAGAAAAAGGGGGTGGTAAGTCCGTGCCACGAGTGCCTGTGTTATATAGCTGCCCAATCCCTTTTTGTTATTAATTATAAATTAAAACGTAATATTTTCAGAGAAATGAAATGTAGGGAAATAATTTAATGTCTTGCTTTTTGTCAGCCTATCACTATTTAAAGACTGAGATAGCTTAATGGAAAGCACTCATGTTCGCATGAGAGATTCAGGTTCAAATTCTGATCTTGGTTTGTTTCAATTTATATGATAGGTTGAAAAAAGTGAGATAGATTTTTTGTATGGTAGATCACCTTGAAATAGTCTAACACCCCAGCAGACGATGGTAATGTTCTTTAGACAAGTATTTTTTTTATAAAAAATATGTATTGATAATTATTCATGCTATTTTGCTGGGATTAATTAAAAAAACAAACAAAAATATTGTTTTGATTAAATTTATTGACAAAAAAACTCCAGAGCATCGTTATTATAATACACAAAGTAAACAAGTACACAACACATATATGAAAAAGTAGTCCCGGCAAAAGTGGGCGTGACTACATAGATATCCAGGTTATACAATTTAGACAAATGTTGATAATTGATAATTTATTTGGTTTAAATATAAATATTTGGCTACAACAGTCTTCACATTGTACTTTAAGTTCATTCAATGTTAGTTCTCCTACTTGCATTGAGATACTTATTTCACAAAACCATTTCTCACCATTAAAACGGGTCCCTCCCAATACAGACAATTCTTTTGAAATACTGAAAAACCAGTTTAAAAGACAAGGACAGCAAAATAAAAAAGAGAACTGTCAACCAAAATTACACCACATTTGGAAGAAGGAAATAGACAAACCAAACAGGAAAGTGAAAAGCAATGTTAGTTTATTTATACAGCGGAGTTGTGTGAAGAAAAGGATTTTGAAAATGTTAGTATATCACATTTAGATTTGCAGAGAATTCAATCCAAATCTTATATGATCTAGCAAATTGTCACAACTAATGATCATGATTTCCAAACAGCCAGATACACTACATCTTTTCCTTTTACCTTCTACTTTTAATCTGTATCTTAAATGTCCATACTGCAACTGAATGCAGTTTAAATCTACAAAAAAAAATAATATTTGGCCGTTCTATCTGGTAGCATGTTATTTTTCAGTTTACACTACAACTTATCCGTGCTGCTCATTCTGGTATAGATTTGAGAGTTCTTATCAATCAAAGGAAATCTGGTCTGCTTTACACTTGAAATATATAACCTTAGCATAAGTTTCAGAAACTGGACCAAAATTTACAATGAAAGTATTAGTTTAAAATGTTTCAACAATGTAAAAGCCACTGATGAACACTTTGTCTACTTCAGGACCAACCCATTTACCGAACGAACCATTTTCTTTGAAAAGTACAGTCACAGTATATAGAGACCAGAGTTGCATCTCCAAAGTTTAGACACTTAATGGTAAGTATTTTGAAGCGTCTACATTTTAATTAGTGTTTTATTTTGTTATCTATTGTTCTTCCTTGTTTTAAATTTCATCCAACTTAGCCAAGCTTAATTTTTTTCAGCTGGGGGTGGGGGAAGGAGGGATATCAGTCTTCTGGAACAGCTTCAACTGTGCCCAACCGAAGGACACAAGGACACGACAGGCAAATTCTGAGTCGGTTCAGTGAACTTATTTATCAGATTTTGGTCTGGGCTACTAAACTATTACCTATAATTTAGTTAAGCATAGACATTTTTTATCAAAAATCTTGTCTGTGCTACCAGTTTGAGCTTCCTGATTTCTATCCCTGTTCATGCGTCATCCTGTATGGAAGTGAAGTTTGGGGTGTAGGTAATAAGTTCAGAGATTCTGACCCTTTTGAACACCTACATCTAAAATTTATAAAAGAAATTTTAGGGGTACAGTGTAAAACTACTAATGTAGCTTGTCTAGCAGAGACAAACAGAACTCCTTTGCATCTAAAAATCAAACTTTTAGCTATAAAATTACTTGATCACATAGTTAACTCTCCAAATACACTTGTAAATAAAATTTATATAAATACAGAAAAAACCAATAAATGGGTAACCACTATAAAAGAGTGGATTAATAAGTTAGGAATTGGACATCTTAACTTTAACACAAATAATATTAAATTTTATATTAATACCATTCAACAAAGGATTCAAGATCAGGCTAATCAGAATATGTATAGCTTGATTAATGTATGTGAAAAGTTGAAGTTTTTTCGAGAAATTCATAAAAGTGGTGAAAGACCCCCATACTTTGATATCTGTAAATTAAAATCAGATAGATCTTTGCTGAGCAAATTCCGGCTTAGTGTCCATTCTCTAGCCATTGAAAAAGGTCGTTACTCACATATAGAGAGACAGAATCGTGTCTGCCTGTCATGTGATACAGGAGAAGTTGAGAACGAATATCATTTCTTTTCAACTTGTCCACATTATATATCTTTAAGAAAAACATTCTTACAAAAAGGTAACATTAAAATAGTTAGCTCAAATATTTCTTTAAGACACATGTCTTACTTTTTAATAGTAGTTTGCTGGTCACTCTTAAAATTACAGTCAATTTTTTAAGTGATTGTTTCTTAATGAGAAAGGCCATTTAGAAACTGAGGCTATTTCAATATACTTAGTAGTACTAAATACCACTGTCATTCCATGAGTCTGTTATTTTGTATTGTTTCAGTTTATGCCATAACCATTTATTGTAAATGTGTTCGTGCAAATAAAATATTGTCTATTGTCTATTGTGTCTAATCAAATGTCTGGCAAACCATCCAGGAAGCTAACCTTTGTATTGTTGCTTGGTCCAATATTATTATTAACCCTTTCTGATTTTGCTTACGCTTGTACAGGTAGTGCATGCAGGTAGTTTACAGGTAGTACCTGCCTCATATCAAACTGAACTAGTGATTACAATACCACTATCACCTTTTCAGACCCTGCTATGTGCAACATATACATAGTAGTAAACATTATGTCTATGGTCACTAGTAAACCAAATTTATATTTTCAGACAAAGTTGGTAAATAATTATACATGTATGTACATAAGCATAAAGTTTTGCACATGTTTGCTCATCCAAGGATATCTAAGTGATTATCTTTGCGAGCTTTTCCAGGCAGTGCCTGTTGCATATTAATAGAAGGTTTTGCTTGTTTGCAAAAATGTAGGGGTTTTGTTTATTAACGGGTAGCCATAATCGCTTAATGCTACATGTATATATAGCTTTGTTGTCATTTTTAATGGGGCGTTCCGGTGTAAAAATTATTTACCTGTACAATAATACAGAAAATAATCACTCCGGGGGTCTGAAATTTTTATGGCTTTGTATATAGTTAATTACACATGTAGGATGTACATGCACAAAAATGTATATATTTGTGCTGCTGTGTGAGGACATTAACTTCTCGAAACAATTTACATCATTATAATAAAGAAATATTCAATTCACATTTGCCAGGACAGAATCGAAGCCAAGTGTTAAAAATTACAAAAAAAACCACACACACTCAAAAAACTTTATTATCGGCTTGTTCTATACTTAGATGTTTCTATATTAACCTGAATGTGACAAAGGTTTGCCTTTGAAGACTTTAAGTTAATCATAAACTATTTTCTTAGCGGTATGCTAAAATCAAATAAGTCAAGAATATTATTCTCTGTGCCCTTGAGTTTTTTCAAACCTAATTTCTTCACCGACACCTGTGTACAATGTACATATTGAACATATTCTGTTGAGATAATTATGTTTACAGACATTGTATATTCCTACTTGTGGAAATCATTTTTAAACCGATACATACACCCAATAGCCCAATTCGCATTAAGGGTGTCCGAGCAGTAATGTATAACAAATTATGTTAAAACCATTTAACCAAACTTGAAACAGTCACAGATATTGCGAAAAAGAGCGTTCTATCAGTTACCATGTAGATCGTTGCCTCGTCTTCCCGAGATATTTAAGAAATAATTCTTGAGGTTCTGTATATTGCTGATATATAGGCATATTGAAATGAACCACGAATGTAACAGATATTCAGACCACAACCAGTCAAACAAAAATAGTTGTTGTTTTTGACACCAGTACAGTGTACATGTTAAGGGAGATCTACAGTCCGATAATTCGAATGAATTTGAATTTGAAATTTTGGTATTTTACGCCACTTTCAGCAATATTTCAGCTATATCATGGCGACCAGTTTTAGTTGTGGAGGAAGCCGGAGTACCCGGAGAGAACCACCGACCCTGGGCAGGCAACTGGAAAACTGTATCACCTACGGTTGCGAGTCGAGTGCACCCTTATTGTAATTTACAAAGCCGGGATCGAACCCACGCCGTATTGGTGATAGGCTTGTATGAGCTGTTAGATCCAACGACCTAACTCATTGAGCCACACCCCACCCCCCCCCCCGATAATCCGACAGCTTATTGTAACCAGAGTGAAACAAATAATGCGTAGTCCAGTTTCTTACATTTTTCCAGCACGACGGTAATGTGTGACCCACATGCAGGTTTCTTAGAAACATGTACCACTAGATCCATTTTTTTTATGCTAAAATGTACCACTAGATGCATGCTTTTTTTATGCTTGTCCTCAGGTTGAACAAAAAGACACCCTTTCCTTTTACCAAACAAAGAAATTGATTTAAGCGTTGTAAATGTTGTATATGTACATTATTTGTATGGATGTTTCCGTGGAATGTAGGACAGAAAGTCACAGGACAAAAGGTCACAACTGACATATTTATAATTTGTAAATAGAAAAAAAAATCCAACAGTTTTTAAACTTGGACATGGGTTCGCGCCCGGCTTTGTAAATTACAAAAAGGGTGCGCTCGACTCGCAGCCACACGTGATAAAGTTTATCAGTTGCTTGGCCATGGTCGGTGGCTCTCTCCATATTCTCCGGCTTCCCCCACAATTAAATCTCGTCGCCATGATAAAAATGAAATATTGTTGAAAGTGGGGTTAAAACTCCAAAAATCAAATAAATCAAAATTATTTTTTGTATCAATTGAAAAAAGACAGTAAACAAAATCGGTCTTCGCTTAATAATGGTATTGTGATGGATATTTCTGTCATAAAAAAAATCGTAAATTAATCAAACAGAATTTGCAGTCTTACATGTAACAGGGGCTTGGGTGGCTCAATGAGTTAGGTCGCTGGATCTAACAACTCATACAAGCCTATCACCAATACGGCGTGGGTTCGCGTCCGGCTTTGTAAATTACAAAAAGGGTGCACTCGACTCGCAGCCGCAAGTGATAAAGTTTACCAGTTGCTTGCCCATGGTCGGTGGTTCACTCCGGGTAATCCAGCTTCCTCCACCACTAAAACTGGTCGCCATGATATAGCTGAAATATTGTTGAAAGTGGCGTTAAACACCAAAAATCAACCAATACATGAAACAATCAGTATATGTCCCGTGACTTTTTGTCCGTTTACAGTTTCCGACAAGGTCATTTATATGTATTGCATGAATGAAAGTTTCAGCTTTGATCCACTTATAAATTGTTAACCTTGTGGGGTTATTTTTCACTTGCATTTTTTTTCTTTAGTGTCATTAAGTCTCCTTTCATTAAGCCACAATTGATCTTGAAAATTCCCCAATTTTTCGTGATTTGTGTTGTATCAAACATATCCTGTAACAATTTGAATTCAAACAATAGCATGTTTTAGCCTTTTTAGTAGTGATTATGCGATTTCACAGTAAAACATATTGAGGATCACTTGAACTTCATGATCGCAATACTTGTATACACATATATAATAAAAAGAAATATGATAAAATATTTCAAGTAAAAATGTCACAATACACATTTAACATGTATGTGGGAAAATAAAAGTGACTTTTTAAAATTTTTGTTAGCACAGGCATTCGTGTCACGGAATTATCGCCCCCTTTCTGAGTACTTATTTATTTTCAATAACATTTCTTTCTTATTTCATCTCTTTTCCTTGAACTTGTTGTGGATAATAAGAGTATATGTAGGGTAAATACTTATTAGATAGATTTTTAAAAACAATATTTTTGTCGTTTTAATGATTGATAACTGACCCAAGTTAG
>MJUT01059069.1:12096-27691 GCA_002080005.1 Gigantidas platifrons | reverse complement strand
TTTTTCAAATACGTGTATTTGGTTTTGTAAACATACGATTTACGCAATTTCATCACTTCAATCAATTATTTATTTCTATGTAAATAATTTGATTTGTAATAAATGCATGCACTCGATACGATAACAGGATTAATTTAATTTTATTGCAAGTAGATTTTATTTGGTAAACAAATAATCTTTCTAAGATTATTATACAAATGTGATTATTTAACAGTCAGTTGTAAATTACGTGCATCACGCTTTTTAAGTTCCGTTGAACGTGCTATATTACTCCCAAAATGAAGTAACAAGAATTGTTATCATCAGTTCAGGTTATATTTATTTTTTTAAAGGATTACACAAAATATACGTGTGCTGTGTACCAATCCATGAAGTGCTGTCGTGTTTTCCGCGACGGATTTCCAAGACGATCGTGGGTTCCCACTACATAGCGTCTTCCGCGACGGAAAACACGCTATTCCACGCTGGGGATTGAAAAAACACGCCCACCCAAATGTAGTGGGAAATGTAAAAAACACGCTGTGCCCTCTGCATAATAATTTGGAGAAGTTTTAATTATGTACACCTTATTATAAAAGCATCACATGGTAGTATTCCATAAACAACATCTGTAAATGGGCTTGATGAAGCTTCTTTATTTAATCAATATGTATTGTGACTTGAGTCATGACTATTGTGTGATTGAAGTAGACGACAACAGACGGGAATTTTGTTATTTTGGGGATGAACTTTACCTACATAAACTTGTGAATACAAGACAAAACCTTTCTTAATAGTAACGTCGGTTTCATGTTTGACAAATACTTACAAGATGATTTGATTTGATTTTTGGTGCTTAACCCCACTTTCAACAATATTTCAGCCATATCATGGCGACCAGTTTTAGTGGTGGAGGAAGCCAGAGTACCCAGAGAGAACCACCGACCATCGGCAAGCAACTGGTAAGCTTTATCACTTGCGACTGCGAGTCGAGTGCATCCTTTTTGTAATTTACAAATCCGGGCGCAAACCCAAGCCGTATTGGCGATAGGCTTGCATGAGTTGTTAGATCCAGCGACCTAACTCATGGAGTCACCCGGGCCCCCTTTACTATACAAGATTGAGTAGAAACCAAATTATTTACGTTATTAAAGCTACGTAATATGGTGAGATTTGTCTAGCCGCGAAGAGGTCACATTTGTGTATTTTAAATCGTTATGTATGTCATAGGGCACCATGACGGGAATAAAAATTGTGGATATTGATGAAGATAAATGTATTTAGGAGCGGCGGCTATAAGGTAGGATGTATTTTAAGCGTAAATAATACCATAAAATAGCGTGAAGCGAAGGTGTCCATTTTTTTCAAAATAAATAGCTGAGCACCTTGTAATAGTAACAGGGAGGAAGAGTTCCCCATTGATAGAAACAAGTGCCTGTGTATTATCAAGAGGGACGGGGTCCTGTCGCAGGTCAGTTTCTTAAAGAAGCTGGAATGTCTTATTCAATTTATTAATTTAATATTAATTGGAAGGTGCATGCTTTATAAGGGTAATAACAAAATTACCGAACACCGAGCAATCTTCTAAAGGGAAAGTCAAAAATTATAAATCATGTCTTATGTGGATGTGTATATTTCAGTAATAAGCCCAGATATTCCTTTATTATTGGTGTGTTTGTTTGATTCCTTATTCATGTTTCCTCGGCTTGGGCGATTTACTTTTTCATGGACTGTGTGGGTCGTTCTACAATGGCCTCTACATATAAGTTAAACAATTAAATTCCACTGTTAATTCTGGATTGAGAAAATAAACCCAGCATAAATATGTCCAGATGAAAGTTAATTATTTATGTTATGAATTGATCGGCTAACTGTATAGTGCTTATTTGTGAATTTCATTATGTCACTATAAAAAGACATGATGGGCATAAGAAAAGTTTGAAGATACCAAAGGGGTAACCCGAAGCCGTAAACCAAAGGAAAGACAATGCAATGGTCAAAAGATACCAAAGGGGTAATCCGAAGCCGTAAACCAAAGGAAAGACAATGCAACGGGCAAAAGATACCAAAGGGGTAATCCGAAGCCGTAAACCAAAGGAAAGAAAATGCAATGGGCAAAATGGAAAAAAAAACACCACACATGGAAATAATAATTGAGCAACTAGAATCCTACACAAAAAAACACAAATGAAAGCAAAATAAAACCACAACAAAAAACAGATGGTCCAGCAGGTTTGCTCCAATTGTTGCTCCCGTCGTGTTACTGAAACGACACTTTCATCATCCGAGAGCAGTGTACGTACATCCATATGTACTATAGAAACATGGTACAAATCAAATGAAAGTACAATATAATGATCTAATACCAAAAATACAAACCTGTACAATAGGATATTGTTAGAAGACACACTAAGATATCCAGCATCATAGTATTCTCTTTCTCCATTTATACATACCTGTACAATAGGATATTGTCAGAAGAAACACTAAGATATCCAGCATCATAGTATTGTCTTTCTCCATTAATACATACCGGTACACTATGATATTGTCAGAAGAAACACTAATATATCCAGCAGCATATTATTGTCCTTCTTCATTTATACATACCTGTACAATATGATATTGTCAGACGAAACACTAAGATATATAGCAGCATGTTATTGTCCTTCTCCATTAATACATGCCAGTACAGTATGATATTACCAGAACAAACACTAAGATATCCAGCAGCATAGTATTGCCCTTCTCCATTAATACATACCTGTACAATACGATATTGTCAGAAGAAACATTAAGATATCCAGCATCATATTATTGTCCTTCTCCATTACTACATACCTGTACAATATGATATTGTCAGAAGAAACACTAAGATATCCAGCAGCATAGTATTGTCTTTCTCCATTTATACCTACCTGTACAATATGATATTGTCAGAAGAAACACTAAGATATCCAGCAGCATAGTATTGTCTTTCTCCATTAATACATACCTGTACAATATGATATTGTCAGAAGAAACACTAAGATATCCAGCATCATATTGTTGTCCTACTCCATTAATATATACAGGTTACGATTAAATAGTCATTACTTCCTGCTTACTACATACGCATATCTTTATTTTTAGACTAATATACAAGTAGTTATATATATTCAGAACCTAATATAATACAGGACACTTCCTTCTCATACACAGGGAAACTGTACGTCGTAAAGTGAAAGGTCGAGATTTTTTGTCGAGATTTGTATATGCATGGTAGCAATTTCAAGTAAAGTAAGCTAGATGCAGACGAATGTTGATATATGCTGGTATCTCATTTTCTAACAATAATTTGTATGCCATTTAGGTTTTAATGATAGTGATACTATACTATACTATACTATACTATACTATACTATATTAATCACTATACATGGAATCTATTGAAATCCAAATTGTTATTTGTCCACATGTTATCGAATAACGTACACTTGGTAGCGATCATTTATTCTACAGGGTAGCGATTTTTGTAGTACAAGTTGAAAGACATAATTCAGTTTTGTAATAAAATAAGCTTATCAATTGCACCAATATTAATCCTCGCTCTACTGGGAGTATGGCTGATAATGCCCGTTCGTTCGTCCTTCCGTTCGCAATATCTGCAATTGGTATCCTTTTTTTTAAACAAATTGACGGATTTTAAACAGTTTTATGTCTCTAGTGTGCAGTATAGCACCATGTGTGTATTTATTTTTTCTGTATTAACGGTCTGTATGGTGACGGTTTAATGTAGATGCAAACACTGGGATCCCTATGCATTCTATAGAGTTTTACAAACCTGCAATTAACAACTCGTTTGTAACAAAGAAGTTGTTTTAAAGTAAACTTTGTTACAATAGGTGTTTATTGCGAGTCGAATAGGATATAGGAAAGTCCAGCAATATAAAACAACCTGGATTTCACAATTTCAACTCCCTTATTATAAGTGTTCTCGCTAGCCCATTTTTACAGGGCGCAGCGCCCGCCCTTGTCCGAGTGACGCCCTGCCCTTTTTTCTATTTATAGCAGCGCCATGCCCTTTGTGACTAACGTGGATGTCTTTTTCCATACCTGTTGCTAGTTCATAATAATAGATTTTTCATATTAAATGCATAAAGTCATGATTAGCGTTATTGTATAAGACCGCCATTTTTTTTACAGGTAAGTTGTTCACGTGATGATTTATTATTGTTGTTTTGGTTTATTTGGGTTTATTTCTTATTTATATTAAATATATATAAAATTGCTTACTATAGAAAATACCCTTTTAATCTTTCAGTTTTATAAATAAATAATCGTGATTTTGAAAATTATTGAATTATGGAGTATTGGTTCCCAGCATATATTTCTGTCAACATTCTTTTAACGCGCGGTAACAGATCAAGGTAAGCACATGATGATTGTGTGATTAGGCTATTTATAGCTTTTGGCGAGTGATTGAAGCTGAATTTTAGCGTTTTGTCAGGAAATTTCATTCTTCTAATCATAATAATTAATTCTAATTACGATGACAATTAAGATAGCAATAGCTGTTGAAAGAAAGTAAAAAACTCGATCATTTAATATAATTATTTTTTTCTTCTAATTTCACCCACAAAGGACGGAAATATTTAAAGGAATATTATTAAAGCTCGTTTTAACATATATTTGTTCAATTCGTGAAGAAGGTTGTTTACAATCCAAAAATACTTTGCACGCCCACATAATCCCTAATATCGTTAAAATATCACTTAAAAGGGTCGAAATCAATTTTTGTCCAGGAAGCAAAAATTCAATTATTGGAATACGTATATTCATGATGACAGAATATATCAACGAATTATGTCACTTTTGCAAAGTTTCATTGATAAAAACCGGGTTAATGTTTCATAAATATCATTTATTGAACCAATTACAAGTTTTCAAGAGATACAAAAAAATTACCAAAAGTTTTTGTCAGAATCTTTTTGATTCATTACTGTATTACTTTACAAAACCGGAAATTTGGAATTTACTTAATAAAAGTCTCAGTTCTACTTTGGATTGTTGTTTCCTTTTTTCTAGACAACAATCTATATGTAACGTTAAGACGAGTTTGAAGATACCAAAGAGGTAGTCAGAATCCGTAAATCGAAGAAGGACAGAAAACACAATGGCCAAAAGAAAAAGGACAAACAGTGATCCACAAAACATACACATACAACAAAAGATCGAGAACACGAACTTCACTAAAACCGGGTGAACTCAGGTGTTCCGGAAGGGTAGACAGTTGCTGCTGCACTAGAGGCACCCGCCGTGTTAATCTAGCCACAACGCCTGTGATATAAGTCATTAATGAGGACAGGACCTTGAAGTGGTAAATATACAATTGTGACAGTTTGACATGATTGTATATTTTCTAAAATGACGAAAATCAAATATATCGATTTAGCTTTAAGATGTGTCCAAATTTTTTTTTACTTCAAATACACATCTATGGAGATATTATTCAGTTGGTAAGAGAGAATTATAATATAATCAATAAGAGCTGTTAGAGTCCAAAAATCTAGCTTTGCCCCGTCACATTTTTAAAGTGTCTGTACCAAGTGCATATTCTAAGCCAGGAGAATGAGCGGACTTGTATATGTGTGGGATGGATATCCATTTTGCCTTTGTTTCTACCTTTTTTATATTGGATTGTGAAATTGTTTGCTATTTTTTTAATTATAATTTCGTACCACTCGAGGTAGTCATTCAAGAAACAGAGATTGTCGAATTAATTCCCTGATGTTCTCATGTCCTATGTGATTGTGTTATTTTACCGACTTGAAAATTAGCATGAACAAATGGCATAGCATTTTTCCATTAGAAGCAAATTCTTCAAAGGCAAAGTTGAGGGCTTAGATGGCTGATTTCAAATATCAATTTACTAATATAAAACACCTTTCTAAATTCTTAAAACTATTAAATATATAACAAATATACTTTTTACAGTTGTGGGTAATATTCACGTTTTAAAAACAGAAAAAAAAAATCATAAAAAGATGGGTACTTGTGATGTGGATGTGTTGTATATATTATAAGTTATTTACGTTCCTGTCCGTAGATATGGAGATTTGAACACCCTGAAGTAGCCAAGTACATCCTGAGGCGCAACCGAAGGGTGCACAGGCTACTGAAGGATGTTAAAATCTCCATATCTACGGATAGGAAGGTAAATAACGAATTTATCCCCGGCTATAGTCAAAAATAAGACATTTTGGATCCCGGCGGTCCACGTAAAAGTGACGGTTTCTTTATCTTTGGAAAGAATAAGTAAAAAAAAATATGAAAGTTTCTAGTGTTTTTTACACGGAGTAGGGTACTACTTTTTGTAGAACCCTTCATTTGATCAAATTAACAGCTTTTTATTCAATATATAGCCAATATTAACTAAATTTGATTAACGTCGCGAGCTTTGACGTCATATTATCCCAGTTTTGAAAAATATAACAACATTTGATTGGTTAATGACTAGTTACACCCGGCAATATGGCCTATAAACACCCGGGAATATGGGTTTTTTCATACCCGGGGTTTTAAAGACATTTTGTCTACGATATTGTTGAAAAATGTTAACTGTCCATAAATGATTTATTTAAGCAATCATTAATTAAACAGTTATGCTGCAAAAGATACGATTGGTGTTCTTTTTTTTTGACAAAAAAGACCCAAAACTATCGTTAACGGAATTATTGTCCGGGATGACAAAAATTCAAAGTGAAAGTAACAGCGCCACCTATTAAAAACGGAAGTTCGGAACACTCGGGACTTTAGCTTTGAGGTAAGGAAAATACTGTTTCATTTTTCATTTATTTACTTTTACCAATATGTATGCTTGTACACAAGGTTATTGTCAAACAGTCAACAAAATGAGATAGTTGTTTATTTTAGCATCATTATGTCGCTAACATCTCTATAGTTATATTATGTATATTGTTTCATAAGAAGCTGGCCCCCGTTTCACAAAAGGTCATAAATCGTACGATTTCCGACCTGTCTTAAGACCACTTGCCGACTAAGTTTGCGACCGTTTCACAAAACTTGTCGGAATGTTTTTACGATTTCCGATTTACGACTTGTGTTATGACGTCTTTTTTGTGCGGAGGTACGAAAATCGATCAATTTACCCGAGGCGCGCACCTATCAGATAAATTCATATATTCGTTCAAACAAAATATTAAATATTAAATATAGCTATTTTATTGGTCTATGTAGATACAAAATATTAAATATAGTTTATTTTATTGGTCTTTGTAGATACAAATCACGCGACACCCTAAGAAAGTAGAGGACGACAGTTTCAAAGTGGAGACTGCTTTCTCAGGGAAAGCTCCGCTGTGGAATACGGAGAAAATATCCACTTTGATAAGGATGATGACAGAAAAGTCGACAAAAATAAAGCGATAGTTCACTCCATCCCTCACCAGCAATAATACAAATATTTCCCAATGACTGTCATTGATGATTTTTGCTAAATTCTAGTCCACCCACTTTTTGGAGCCCTTCGCCCCACATCAGGTATCATATATTTAACCTTATAATATCATAACTTAGGTCAGATTTAGTTAAGATTTATCTAAACAAGACTTTTTCATAGCGTATTAAAATGAAACTTTTCAAATGTTTTAGTATACATGTACAGTTGTACAGATGCATGTATTTAGCACTGATCTAGTTAATTTACATGACTCTTTGAATAAGATTGATTACAGGTTTTTAATATATGGCAAAACGTTGACTTGAACAAAATAGTTATAGCTATAGCATATAGGCAATTTTTTATTATTTTTCCCTATATCAATAGGTTTCAAAAATTGAAAACACCATATTGGGTCATAACGCAGAGCCAATTTCAATACTTATTGAATACGTGTAGTTATTCGCTTTACGAAACTTCTAGTTGAGACGAATATACTTGACGGGTACTATTCCCATGCAGCAAGAACTGGGGGCAGTTGCCCCCCACAAGGTTTTGAGATAACAATGGAAAAAAGTACGTAGTTGTCCCCTATATTTGGAGGTAAAATATATGTTGTACCCCCCTCCCCATACTTTCAAAATATTCGTCTGTCCCGTACACCCGTGAGTAACCACGATACATTTCAGTAGATCGTTTTCTCGTAGACATTTATTTCACATCTCAGTATTTTCCATTAATATAACGTCCATAAATAGTTCCAACTTAAAGTAATAGAACGGCCCGTTAAAATTTGATGAAATTGTAAGGTACATATGAGGATATCATTTTTTTTTGTACATAGTTCAGCTTCAGTATAAAATAACGAGCCGAGTGTGAGATTTACATGTGTGGTCACCAATATGTGAGGGAATGAGAGTGTTCGAATTGTATTGTGAATGAAATTGAGGGAACTGGAAGAGTGAGTAAAAGGTAGTTGTAGTACGTGTGCTTTGTGGCGTGTGCTTTGTGTAAGGTGGAAATTGGAATCGTCGTAAGAACTCATTTACTCATGAGCATAAGTCTCGTGAACTTTTATTCTCTTTTATCATGGACTTGCCATGGAAAGACAAAAGTGACTAAAATAACATTTTTATACCCACATGGTTATTTTATTCAATCTTTCCTATATTTGATTTGCAGGTTACATGATTTATAATTTTTACTTGACATTTCCAAGGTTTAGTTCTTGAATCTGTCGTCTGCAAATTACCTCGTGTACATGTGTCCCGCATTTTTCAAAGTTAACTTTTGTCTGTCAACTGTTGTTATTTTTTAAGAATAGAACTCAATGTTGTTGAAGTTGTAAGATAAAAACAGTACCAGTCCACTGTAGTCGTTTATTTTCATGTGGTTGTGATTATGTTTCTGTGCTTATAATATATTTCCTCTAAGTAACGGGCACTTGCAGTTTTGTCATTCAATTAAATTGTATAATTTGCATATTACATTTGTATTACTCATGCGTAGAACGATCGAAATTTTGCTATTTCAATCGTAGTCGATTCATGTTGATTTTTTCACAGTTACACTTATAATGTGATACTCACGGGTTTAGACATTGTTCATCCATATAGTAGAATTCATGTATATCCATAATTAACGTTGCCACAGCGTCATATTGTTGAAATTTTACATTTTTTTATCCTCATCTTTGTCACGTTGTTTACCTGTGTAGACTGTAGTGGCGAGTATAGCATCCGGGGTGGCGCTTACGATTGTTTATGGTTACCACGGAAATAATTTATTTTTAGGAAATAAAGATTGTAATGATGTGTACACTTGTATAGAAGTGTGCATTCGGTAGTTTTATAATTTTTATGAATAATTGTAAAATCAAGTTATGTAGAGGGAAAATTCAACTTCCTCCAACATATTTTCCAACATTTTTTCCAACGAGTGACGTAAAATCCAACAAAGGGAGTTCTGCTTCATCTTTTGAACAAGACAGTTCAGTTTTAATTCTTTGGTAAATTTTGGCGTATCTTTGACAATTTTTCTAAATTATTTTTATTGGAATTATTTTTGAGAAGGAATAATTGAGACAAAAATGGTAAAGACTAAATTTTCTTATTTTCGGAAGTAAATTTTTGTTTTAGCAGACTCGAGCTGATCTCTTAAATTTTATTCTAAATTTGCAGAAGCTGTATATTTTGTTAAAGCTGATTTATGGAGAATTTTGTTAATTACATTTTAAGAAATGATTTGCTGGCAAAAAGCTTCAGTTCTATAACTTGTTATTTTTTTTTACCTTTATCTTATTAAATAGGTTCTTTGGCAGATAAAGGAAACTTTTCAGAAGGACTGGAAAGTAAATTACCTTGCAGGGGAAAAGGATTCCTTGCGAGTTGTAATTTTTTTAAACTCATTTAAATCTGTAGGGCGAGATTCCATAAGGATTGGAACTCAATTTGAGTTGAACAATTGAGTGAGACCCAAGTCCAGAAGGACTGGACATTCTTGCTATTTTTTTTATTTACTTAAACTTATCTCGAAGGGAGAGAAAGGACTCTACCTTCAACTCATTCGAAATTCATACAATAGTTAATTAAGTGCAGAACTCAGCCTGTGTAGTGTTGTGTTGTAATGATAATTGGTATTTCCTGTATTATTCAAAGTAAACTAAAATGATAGTTTACTTTTCACACTTTTTCTGATTATATTGAGAACTCTGTAAGGACAGAGGACTCTAGTATTTGGTTGAGAGACAGATTTTGTCACAAACTTTTCCCCATGTATTGACTCATGATATTTTTTTAAGAGTTAATTATTATACATATGTTTATTACTATAACGCTACAGTTGGACTGGCTAGCAAACTTTGATTTAAATTCTTATGAATAATGTTTGAAATATTGTAGAATTGCATTGCAACAAATAAAGAGCTGTTAACTGTTATACATCTTAATTCTTGCCAAGAATTTATAGAGTTATGGCCCCTTACACTGTAAACTGCCCAGTGACAAGTTGGTATATGTAGCTTTACATAATAATCCTGTGGCATAAGAAAAGTATCAGCATCCTGAAGCACTATCTCCAGTGGGAAGAGTGATATAAGTAAAAATACAATTAAGTCAGTTATTTCCCTTGCCTCTTAACCATTGTTCGCTACAATATATCGAC
Organism: Gigantidas platifrons; assembly: GCA_002080005.1. Taxonomy (NCBI): domain Eukaryota; kingdom Metazoa; phylum Mollusca; class Bivalvia; order Mytilida; family Modiolidae; genus Gigantidas; species Gigantidas platifrons. The sequence goes on along the minus strand of MJUT01059069.1, from coordinate 17,109 downwards.
TTTTCACTTTAAATTTGGAATTCTTGGACTTTTTGTAATTTTGATGTCAAATACTGTCAAGAAATTGAAAATTGAACACTGTAGTATGAATTAAGTGTGATTTTTTTTCTTCGTCAGTCGAAATCTACATGCATGTAGTTACATACGTGCCAAAAAGTATCATGTCTCTGAGATTTTTCCTTGTATAATATTTCATAATAACGTTTTATGAAGCACATTTCCGTCGTTTTTATGCTTGTTTGTTTGTTTGATGGTGTTTAAAACGTCAGTGTCAACAATGTTTCAGTTATCTCATGGCGGTTCCGTTTTTTTTTTATCTGGAAAAATTTCCTTGCAATGAAGAGAAAAAGGGGCAGACTTTTTAAGTAAATGTTTGCTGTTTATTTAGAAAGATTCTTATAACCAATATTTTCTTTTTAGCAACGACATGAACCCAAAAGAAATATCCGTTTTGTAAATATGACCTATGCGAATATTGCAATACGTCAATCGATTTGAAAATTATACACACACCGTAAAGAGAGATACATTTTATTTTGGGTATGATATTTACAAGTTGTTGACCTGCAGAAGTGATGGAATAGCATGAATCCTCATTGTAATGATGTACATTCAACGTTTGTTTTTAACCAATCTAATTAAAATTAGATCTCTCACTTGCTGTTCTCTCAGCAACAGCAAGTGAGAGATCTAATTTTAATTAGATTGGTTTCTAACGATTTACGATTTACAACTGCTCCGACCCAGTCGATAATTTGTGACCAAGAAATGTCGTATAGCGGAAGTCGGTAAGTTTTGTGAAACGGTCGTAAATCGTAAAGACAATCGTACGACCTTGCTTACGATTTACGATCTTTTGTGAAACGGGGGCCTGGGCTTATGGTGCTGGTGTTGTTAAAAGCATTTGAATACAATACTATCGTCTTGTTGTTATTAACAAACAGAATGAGATAGGGTTGGAAAGATAATGTATTAGTAATCAATAAATTAGAACATTGAAATAATTTTGTTCATCAAAGATTATTAATTTATTATCATTGACGTTATAGTGACGCTCATACATCGGAGACGGCAACATGAACAGTTCAAACGAATGGCAAGGTGGAACTCACGGCCTAGATTACATTCGGAGGACCATCACACTTATGGTGTGTATAATGGCACGAATCAAAGGTGATAGTACTAAGAGTTGGGCTATGTATTTATGAGTTACATATGCAACCTTTGTACATTTATATGTAGTAACTTTCCAGCAGCGCCTGCATATGGAATACATATCTCTCAGTTGATACGATATTTCATAGCTTGTTGTTCCTATCAGGATTTCCTTGATAGAGGGTTCCTGCTAACAAGAAAGCTACTGAACCAAGTGTTTCTGTTGGTTAAATGGAAGTCATCACTTCGAAAATGTGGTTGAATGTTATGGAATATCTGTGTCAAAAATGACCACGGATATGTTCCACTTGTCGTAAACACCTCTCGGTCCTTTCCTCATTCACGGCTTATCACCGGGTTTGTAACTAGATTAACACGACGGGTGCTACTAATGAACTAGGAACTGCTTACCCTTCCGGAGCACCTGAGTTTACCGCCGGCTTTTAGTGGGGTTCGTGTTACTCGATCTCAAGTTTTATATGTATGTTTTGCAGATCGTTGTTTGTACTTTTGTATTTTAGTCTTTTGGCCATTGTGTTGTCTATTCGATATATGGATTCTGATTACCCCTTTGGTATCTCCAAACTCTTCCTATGCATACATAGAGATACCCATTAAATACTTTAAAACCAAAATGGAGTAAGGGGGTAATGGAAACAAAACTTCAAGCTGTTAAAATTATATTTATTGTTTTTTTAGGCAAACATATACACATTGTGATATTAGAAATACTGGTATCCTTGATTTATATCAAGGAACAACAAAGATAATTGATGGAATACCACGTGAAACGCTTTTGGGGAAAAGAAACACAAAGCTCTTTCGTTTTACTTTTCAGTAGCAATTTAATAAGTAAATTATAATTAGAACATTATTTCAAACTATACAGATATGGTGCACTAAAATATTGTTTAGATAAAATAAGCAAAAATAAGGAACTGTATTTTTATAACAGACTTGGCCACATTAATTCACTGTGTACACTTATTGTTTGGGCAAAAGTAAGAAACAGTCATTGCTTACCCACATTCCGTTACTGTTTACAATTAAACATATGGTCAAATGAGCACATCATGGACCAAATTATCAGTAATTAATTTATATATGACAATTGTGTAATAAAAAGTAGAGAGCAAAGTTAGTGCCCACGACACGTTTCTAGAATAACATTCATAAATGTCAAACATTTTGAAAACCAATTAATTCAAGTCTTTATAAGAAAGTAAACCAAAGAGTCAAAACAGAACAGCCAAAATCTGATAAGGTTACATGGGGATAGTAATCATTAGTGTTAATAATAATTAAAACAAATTAAAGGCATGAATTGGGGATTTGATGGTCGCAAATTAAGTTTACTGGTGATGCGTTAGCGGAGCCAGTAAATGGATATTTGTGACCATTAAATCGACCATTGATGCCGTGAAATTTTCAAATGCAATACAGTTATCTCTATTCTAATGCAATACTGAACATGCAAAAAAGTATTGTTGCATATCCCTGGGTCTAAAAATCACACAAATTAAAATTCCGCGTAATGCTGTTGATTACTTTGGCACATAAACAACATGACGCCATATGAAGACTTCCAGTCTAAAACGTAAAGATCAGACTTTTTTTTTGGTTTCGTGTACGCTTCAATTTTGATAAATGTTAAACTAAAATAAGTTTGCAAGGTAGGGATTTTAATTATTTTTGTTGTATTTTTGTAAATGTGACATGTAGGATTTTACGTTTTCAAGATGGTGGATTCTTTCAGCTGAACCTCTTAGTTACGACTTTTAGATTGATAAATGTACATAGAATAGTAACCAATCATATTCGATGATACGAACAAATTGCATTAGAATAACATTTTTAGGTACTGTACATTTCAGTATATATATATCTTATAAGTTGAGGTTTATATATTTTAGAGCAGATTACATTTATAGACTACAACAAAACAATTATATGTGTAATTAAGCATATTAAATTTGTTAATTTAATATCACAATTTAATGTCATACAAAAGTTAAAAAAAAACATCTTCACCGTTGATAAATGTTGATGGATAATTAATTAGCTTCAATACAATCAGATTTGATTTGATTTGATTTGGTTTTTGGTGTTTAACGCCACTTTCAACAATATTTCAGCTATATCATGGCGACCAGTTTTAGTGGTGGAGAAAGCCGGAGTACCCGGAGAGAACCACCGACCATGGGCAAGCATCTGGTAAACTTGATCACTTGCGGTTGCGAGTCGAGTACACCCTTTTTGTAATTTACAAAGCCGGGCGCGAACCCACGCCGTATTGGTGATAGGCTTGTATGAGTTGTTAGATCCAGCGACCTAACTCATTGAGCCACCCCGTTTCACAATCAGAGTCAGAGACAAAAAAAAATGTATTATAGAACATTCACAATACAACTGATTTAACAGGTCAACTAAATACAAGACAAGGAACAACTAATGTAACTAAGCTTTCATGTTGTCATAAATCTTCTCCTGTTTCTTTATGCCATGTGAAAATAAATGAGCAGATTTACTCATTGCATTCTGTCCTAATGTGGTCTATATGAAGACAATTCACCATCAAATATATTGAAAAAAAATTGTCAATTAATGTTGCATGTTCTTTAAATTCATTGAGTACATGTTTTCGTCATGTCAGTGTTTTGTAGCTTGGTATCCATTATTTATCCTACTTGCTGTGTCAATTAGAACATTTGCATAACGTTAGGATAGCACTAAGTTTGTACACGCACGAATAACAAAGGAATAATTCTAATCGTTTCAATAATTCGTTGTATTGCCGTTGGACTCCCAATTATCAAGAGGGGGTATTAGATCCTATTTATCGGCTTAGACCGTCCACCTTTCTGGTATGTCCCAAGCCAGGTCTAGATTTCCATGAGTAAGGTTTGCGTCTTTTTATGCTTTATGATTCAAAGTGAGAAGTGGTTTTGCTCGTGTTTTAATACAGGAGAAATTGTTAACTATCATTGTTTAAACGTTATATGCATAAACATAGCAAAGATAAAGTCAGAAGGGAGCGTTGTGGCCGTGATCGTATGATAGTTGAATTTACAACTACCTATGGAATCAGTGCCTATCATCACTGATGTTGTGCGTTCGAATCTCTACCAGGGCGAGGAGTACACTATTGTGTAATAAAGTTTGTCAGAGACTTGCCACAGGTCGGTGGTTTTCTTCGGGTCCACTGGTTTCCTCCACCAATTAAACTGACCGTCATGATATAGCTGAAATATTGTTGAAAGTGGCGTTAAACACCAAAAATAAATATAAAGTCAGTTAAATCTGCTCAGAGTGTGACCTGAAATTCACAATTATAAATAGTTTGAATTGACCACGGATATAATTAAAGTAGAAATTATTTATTATCAACATTCCGTTTTACGTATATTTGTATTAACATTGTTGTATCCATGATATTGACCCAAACGTTATTAGAAATTACGTATCCTGCGGGACAAAGTTTCATATCCTTTATATTAGAATACTTTGATCAACAAAGAAAGAGAACTAAAAAACACAAAATAATAACAGTACCTTTTTGCAGTTTGGTTTGATGTTGGTTAGTGTGGGCAGTATTCTCGCTTGCCATAATTTCCTCGTAGGTAGCATTACTAGATTGGAACATAAACACAAATACATTATGAACCTATTGAGCAGAACGTGATAGCCTAAATTCTTTTCTTTTTCTATTATATTAAATTCCTTTAAAAATGCACTTTAAAAAATGACATTGCTTTGATATGTTCGTGTATTTGTGTAGAGATAGCAATCGCCACTGGTGTGTCTTTGGAATAGAGATATCCCCATTGAGATGGCAACTTCAGATACTATGCGGCATTG
>MJUT01059052.1:26154-41490 GCA_002080005.1 Gigantidas platifrons | reverse complement strand
GTTCCACGGCTGTACCATACATACGTCATGGGGCCACACCAAAGTTTTGTTTACATGTTGTTAACATTTAAATTATTGAAATTGTTTCGCAAACCCGTTGTTTTGTTTTGTGACATATTAATGTTATATTTATAAAGTTTAAAAAATTGACTACATATGAAATTGTATTGATTTAGAAATTTAATACATGATTTTCCTTCATAAAAGACCTCATACATGTAAAATGACGTGATAAATATTTTGACGTCATTGAAGAAAGAATGTCAGAGGTACAGAACTATAGGGTCTAACACCGGGAGAGGTGCAAGATAGTAAAATCTGTGACATCCGAGGGTGTCACAGATTTTACTATCTTGCACCTATTATGGTGTTTGACTCTTTTTCTCACCCATGTCTACCGTGTCAATGTTTGTTTACTTTTTGTGCAGTTTGGCGCATTAATTTGCGAACCGTATCACAGGACCAAAATGCCACGTAATAAAATAAAACAAGATTATCATTTTGCAACTTTAAAGAGGTTCAAAATAATAAAGTTAACAAACTTGTGATAGATTCTACAATAACAAAATCTTGCACCTTTTACAATGTTTGTCTCTTTTTCTCATCTCTTTCTATCGTGTCAATATTTGTTTACGTTGAGAAAATATAGAGTGCTCTCCCTTGTTACGTAGCTAAGGTAAATAAAAAATATTACCTCCCTTTGACCAAGGTCAAAAACGATTTGTTTACCGACATTTATCGCTGTTGTAGTAGCATTTATAATATATTTATAAAATACATAAATACATTTAAAATATTGCCAAAACACTATAAATCGACAATTTAATTCAACAATGGAAAACAATTTTGCGGGAAAAACGAGGTGTAGCTTGTCTTACCCTGGAGCCGGGGTAAGATAGAAAATCTTTTCCACCTAAATTAACGGACTACTTTATCCAAGGGGTGAGAAATGAGCCCTCCTACAAACAATTGGAGGTAAATACGACAATCAGTACAAGTACATTTAAAATTAGGAACTTTATGAACGAGAATCTCAAATATATCAACTAGAATCAAAATTTGTACCTGTAATTTTTCCATTAAATTAATGTGAGTGTAATTAGGATAAATTATCTCTGCTCCATGTATAACAACGTCATAAGATCACTCTGTGTGCATAGGACCAATGGTTGGGTTTATTGATTAATTGATGTTTAACGTCCAGCGAGCAATTTTTCAGCTATAATATTCTGGACGAATACCAATGGTTTGGAGCTGGGGGCTGATAACAACTACAGAGTATATATTGTTTGCCGATGAGAGAAGTACGGGAATGTCTCGTGTATGGGGGATGCCATGCTCCATGAAAGTTAAAGGCAACAACTAATCTTAATCGGGTTTCTCCTATTATGGTTTTAGTAATGAAAACATGCCACTTTTTATGCATACATAATTAAATTTTATTAAATTTTATAAATTTAATTTATTGTTTGCAAACGTAAATAGCTGAAATACTGCTCATTTGACGTTAAACATCAACCAATCGTAATTTATTTGTATAAGATATAAATAAAACCCATGAATATTGAGTTCATATGTGAGAGTGTTTAAGAAGTTTCTCGGAATGGAGTCTTTCTTCTCTGAGAGATGTCAACTGATACACTGGTTGTTGTTGGTCTTTTCGTCTCTTCTAATTATTGTTTTGTACTGTACCTCTACGGCAATTGTCCAAGCTGATAATGTTCCAAAATCCAATATCAAAAATGTGGAAATCGATTCCACTAACACACAAATACACGACCGGTCACTTTCCTGGCTTGGTACAGACACTGAAAAAAATGTGGCATGTGCCCAAATAACCAATATAATAGAATATATTGAAAGATCATTCATATATCATACAAACCAGGGATAATATTGTCCTCGTAACTTAACCATGATATTTTTCCTGATAATAACACATACATGAGCATATTTCCTTTTAAATGGCACCACTGCACATACTTTCCGTAATGGTCGATCTGCTAAAACATAATTTTGATATATTTATTCCTTTAACAAGACATATACATGTACTAAATATATGTTCAGTTGATTGATGTTCAACACCAACATAAGCAGTATTACAGATATATCATGGCGTAAATAATTTTCAGAGCTATTTGAAAATATGCCAACTTTAATTATGCGAACCTACATAATTGTTAAGTTTGAAAAAGGGTCATTTTAGCTTTTTATATTCTATTGATATTTAGGTTTTACAGAACGACTTGATGTCTGTAATGTGATACCCAGTGGTCAAAAACGATGTAGTGGCAATAGGTGGTGCTGTCCTGATGGGTATATATGTACTGGTACCGCAACGTGCCTGTCGATAGGGTAAGTGCTCAATTTAACCTCGGGGTACAGAAAAAAGGAGCTAGTTATGCCTTCTCGTTTGTGACCCAACCTTTACGAAATAGGTGTTTTGTAGTTGACAATGTATATAGAATGAATCGTAGTCATTGGTGACTTACCCGCATCAGTGGTGTATTGGTTAGCATTCTCACCTCAGATGTGGTAGATCATGGGTTTGAACCCGGGTCGATTGAAACCAAAGACTATGAAATTGGTATTTGCTACTTCTCCGCTACTCACGCAGAATTAAGGAATAAGATCTTGTTTGCTCGGAAGTAATATCATGTAATGAGTGGAGCGACATGTCTACCCGCGAACTGTTGTTTCAGTGAGCGAGCACTATACAATCCTTTTCAGCGTCTTGGTCGAGTACAAAACCGACATCATCATGTCATTGAACGTCTCTACGCCATGATATCGCTGAACCATTGTTCATTTCGCGTAACACAACAATCATTTATGACTCATTGCAAGTCGAACATTTCCAACCCTTTACATACCACACTCTTTATCTATAACAATCAATACTTTCATTTATTCCTCAGCTTAAGCACCTGCTACTTCATTGTTTTCAAATTTACTTATTCTCCTCAGTAATATCATTGACGAACACAGAGTGCCCAAATTGAAAGTGAAAATAAATTGAAGCAAAATAATAAAACTCTGATCGACACGAACTCACATGCAAAACGATGGTGTGACCAGGTTTTCCGGCAGGGTTGGTATATCCTCTATTAAGGGCACACGTCGTGAAATCCTGGAGATGTTTGTAGAATCCATTGTAATTTTCTATTCAATTCTAAATTTTACAGGGGCCATCGTGGCCGTGATAGCATAGTAGTTTGATTTATAACTTATAACTATCTATGCAATCAGTGCCTATAACCACTAAAATTGTGAGTTCGAATCCCGCTCAGGCGAGGTGTACTTGATAAAATAGTATGTGATAAGGTTTGTCAGTGACTTGCGGCACGTCGGGGGTTTTCGCCAGGTACTCCTTTTTCCTCCATCAATAAAACTGTGGCATTAAGCATCATAACCCTATATTTATACAATAATATTGTATTGTCCATGTTACGGGTCGTGCATTATGCCTTCTAACCTTGGGACATATTTCGGCATATAACATGGACAACACAAATGTTGTTGTTATTATTACTCTGAATGTTTTTGGTGATTTTAAAAAATGAAATTTGTCTAAAATGTATTGATAGTAAAAAGATTGGCAAATAATTTTCATTTATATTCAAGAAATATTTAATTTCAACAATAACAATGAGCTGTCAAATATTTAATTCCCAAACCTGGAACTGGCCTTTGTTTTGACAGATGACAGCATCAACGTTAAAGAAAAACGTATAATACATTATTATACCTCACTAACTTCTCATTGGCTTAAATTAAATCACATGACCTGAAACAATTTTAATGTTTTGTGAAAATTAACCCAAACGGGAAACAATGAGTTGTTTACCGGGTAACAACCCTATTGTTTCCCGGTAAACAACACATTGCGTGCCTCAAAAGGGAAACAATTCTTTCCGGAAGTGACATTGTCGTCTGTTTGTTTACAATTTGGTCGGACCAGCAGGATGGCAGTCGCTAAGTTTTCTACTTCAACATGTATTTATTTAAATTCTCAATCCTTGGTCTGTTGTTCGGTATAATAAAACAGTTATTGCCTTCAATGGATTGTAAACATCAGAATTGTTAACCCTCAAGAGGTTGTTTCCCTCGGGATAAAGCCCTCGGGAAAACAACCCCCTTCAGGTTAACAATTCTGGATGTTTACATCCATTGAAGGCAATAATTGTTTATTGTTAATTGTACACTGTTAAAAGCGCTCATGTGATCCCGTTTATACCCCGTCTATTTAAATGACGTAACATTGTTCTAAGCTCCACCCTAAGGCATATTTGCGTTTAATATGACTATGCATATTACACGGCGCTATATATTCTTTGTAAATTTATGTCTGAATAGTAGAATTGCAGTTCTAATGAAAGATTCTTACATGAAGAGTAATAATTTACAATAGTTTTTGTTTTTATTTCAGAGGGGTAGCTGGTATTGCAGTAGGGTGTTTGACTTTAATATGTATTTTAAGTGTTATTGTCATTATTCTCTGGCGTAGAGGTACGTATTAAAATCATGATTGTACATGTACATCTTTTTGTCCATATAGATATACAGGTCAAAAATCTACATCTGTCTTAAAATACATAAAACTCATAGTGAACACCATGGTTTAATGGAATAGAACTTGTTTCAATAGGGGTACCCCCCCCCCCCCCCTCGAAAGAAGCGGGAGCCGTCGTGGTCGTGACCTATGCAATCAGTGACTATAACCACTAAAGTTGTGTGTTTCAATCCCGCTCATGGCGATGCGTACTGGATACAACATTCTGTTGTAAAATTTGCCAGTGACTTATGGCAGGTCGGTGGTTTTTGACGGGCACTCCGGCGTCGTATACCAATAAACCTGACCGCCACGATATAACTGATATATTGTTGAAAGTGGCGTTAAAAACCATAACCATAACACGAAAGAGGTGTCCGCTGATTGTTCAAGGCTAACCATATACCTTACTCTCCCTTTGAACTAAACGTTAATTAGTGTGTCATGTATCATGAATATCATGCTCATTGCACGCAAAAGACAACTTACATCAGCTTTTCTAATTATTAATAATCTTAGGGGTTTTATTTTTTCTTATTACTTGAAACATATATCCATTCATTTAATAAACTACATAAAACAAATATAAACGTCCTACTGTATGATTCGAAATCAATATTTTATTGAATATATTAAAACATTATTATTTGATTTGTGTTTCAGGGCGAACTCGAACAGTTGCATGACATAAAGATAAAAAAAACCAGTTGCTTGACAACCAATTGTTGGTGGTGGCAACCACACTATGGCCTTGTGATAACCAACAAGCTTATCTCAAACAAAGGAACTCTTATTTGTTTGTCCCGAAACATGTGTAACTCAAGCGGATAAACATTATTCGGCAATGTGCAATGCTTGAAACTATTTATTATTGTTTTTGTTTCTTTGTGTACATTATATCTGACATAACGTACTGCTTTGCCAGTCATAAGTTGTATTCAACGTTTTCATTCATGAAATTATTTTGAAATATGAACGTTCCAGAACATACTAGTTTTTGACAGGAAAAGAAATATGCAGTAAAATGAAAAAAAATGTGAGAAACATTTGTTCTAAGTTTGTCACCCTTAGTTTAATCGTTTTGACAACTGATACATATTTAAAAATATTATCAACACGAGTAGAAACTTTTTTTTCAGATTCTATGCAGAATTGTTCTTCCGAAAATGAGATGAATGATTTTCACGCTGTATGTGCTCAAATGCATTCGAATTATATTGTAAATAGCTAGGGAGCTTTACAGTGTGGTTCATATCGCTATTTACTAATATGTTCTGTGTATTTGGTTCCATGCACATTAAAGAGTTAAAAAGGACGTTTTATAGGGGGTTCATATCTTATTCATGTTATTTATGTACTATTAGTGGTTTCCAACACCATTTTATTCGATGTTTATTCCAGTGTTTAGTGTGGTAAATGTATTAGGGGCAATCTATATATATCACCCATATTTTTTTAGTCTGATCAAATTGATGAAAGAGATAATAATGAGCTGTTGCCATTGTTGTCTTTGAGCCGTCTTATATGGGTAGAAGACAGACCATCATCTCAACTTGATCTGCAGTTCTTGATTCAAAGAAACATAAATGGTTTATATCGTTGTATTCCATTGTTCAGTGCATATACGTCCTATAGGGTCTTTAAATTCAGCTTCCGTTGAAGGCAAACCATGAAGATTGTTGCAATTGCCACATGCAAATAAGTAGATATCAGAGTATCGGATCGGAAATTCGTTCCAAAGGTGTGTCTTGTTTGCAAGAGATTGAAATTATCCAGAAAAGAGTACATCAAATAAACTATAACATATCAACATACCTCCAAGGCTCTCATAAGATGGCAGGAATATTAGAAACATGTTTTTCTATTTACGTCTTCTGATTACCCCTTTGGTATCTTAGATTTGCGGCTTCTGATTACCCCTTTGGTATCTTAGATTTACGGCTTCTCATTACCCCTTTGGTATCTTAGATTTACGTCTTCTGATTACCCCTTTGGTATCTTAGATTTACGTCTTCTGATTACCCCTTTGGTATCTTAGATTTACGGCTTCTGATTACCCCTTTGGTATCTTAGATTTACGTCTTCTGATTACCCCTTTGGTATCTTAGATTTACGTCTTCTGATTACCCCTTTGGTATCTTAGATTTACGGCTTCTGATTACCCCTTTGGTATCTTCACAATTTTCAAGGGAATTGTCCTGAAATTTGTTCAGTAATTAATAAATGTTGGTGAAAGCCGACGGAGCAATCCAGAATGGACAATCCAGAGACACTGGCAACATTGAACACAGGAAGACAAACAAACAAAACTTGGAGATATAATATAGTGCACGCGATAGGTTTCTGGAATACCTTTCATCGGGTACGATCGTAGGGAAAAGATTGGAAAGTAATATAATATAAAAGTCTCCAGGAGCATATAAACCAAATGGACTAAACGGGAGAGCCAAAATTGGATAAGGTATCATAATGCATGAGGGAGGAGAACCTCAGTTTTAATAATAAATGACAGTAATATTTGTAGCCAAAATATTTCATTACCAGCGTCTTAATATATTCAATGTTTGCCCTTGCATTTTAGTCACGATAACTAACATAAAAGTTAAAAATACAAATGCACGAATATTCAATATTCCTTGTGGTCTTTAAGTATATATCTATTTTCAAAATTAGGTTATGCTATTGTTCATAGAATTCAAAATTATCAGTCTTGACATTTAGGATCTAGATTGCGGTCAGGATTATAACAGGAAGTTCCTAGTTTAAATCTAACTAATAACTTCGTGGTGCTATTTACTTAAATTTTATATATGCTTATATGATGAATTCGATATATTGAATTTAACACTAACAAAGCGGTACGAATATTATTATCATAGTCTTTCCATGTTGACAAAAACATTCAGTAGGTCAATATGTTGTTTTAATTAACACTATAATATATTGCTGTCTTCTTTTTCTGGTAAATTTTTCTGCTGTTAATTACATGTTTTAATATTATCATCAGTGTCGTAATTCACTATTTAAATAAATATCTGGAATGACATTGAAAACAGTGGTTAGATCTTTATAAGATGTCTGGCCTTATACAGTTATCGTTAGTCTTCAGCTGCGTGTGTATTTGTCAGATATTTTCAATAGGTAAGTTACTTTTGAGATACGTTTCATTATTTAACGGGTTAGGGTTATGGTGTTTAACGCCACCTTCAACAATATTTCAGTTATATAGTGGCGGTCAGTTTTATTGATGGGGAAAACTGGAGTAGAGTACTCGGAGAAAATGACCGACTTGTCGCAAGTTATTGACAAACTCTATCATATCGTCTGAACGAGATTCGCACTCACAACTTTAATGGTGATAGGCACTGATTGCCCATGTAGTTGTAAATCCAACTATCATACGATCACGACCACGACGGTCCCCTTTTTGAATGATATAGTTATATGCCCCTAGTACATATAAAAGTAACGGTGGGCGTCATACATAAAATACTATGTGTTGTATATCACGAACTATTTTGAGTGAAATATTGTTGCTTAACGCCTAATGGAAATTTTGCAGCCATATCATGGCGAGAATAAGTTAACATTTAGATGAAATGATGCATGCTTTGTACCAGCCAACATACATAGTTAGATTTCATAGTGGTAGCTTGTTTGCTCGAACTCACGATCATTCGCACTCGAGGCGAACACGTTAACCATTACCCCACCTATGTGGCTTAACTATTTTAAAAGAATCCAGGTGGAACATATACACATGGAAAAAATACGGAAAAAATTAGTTCTTTATCTAACAAATTAATTTTAATATCACTTTTCATTTACGGAGTGACATTTGATAACAAGTTATATTTATGTTTTTTATTTTATGATACATATCAATCGTTTTCAATGGGTCCTTTTAATCCTATTTCCAACACATGGCGGCATTAGACAACTAAGTGTTAAACATCTACAATGCTTTAAACTTATATAGTGCGTTTTCTTTTGTGTTGTTGGTGTTTATCGCAATTACTGGGATATTCTAATGACGGCTTCTGATTACCCCATGGCCAGAAATCACGGCCAGAGTACATTGCGCATGCGTTAACTTTACATAACTAATTAATTAGAAAATAACATAGAACTTAATGGGACCTGTTACTTCAACATCAAATTAAATGAATTTAATACTAATTTTGCATATAAACGTTCATATCATGAAATTGTTCTTTTTATGCTCTTTTTGAAGAATCTAATTTTATAGAAATGTGTTAAGGTTTAGATATTTCCATTTAGCTTTTAAATTTAGTATCTTTCTCTCCTATATCTCCTTCTGATTTATACTTTAGAACATCGTTATGACGACTTTGTGTCCTAATTATTAATTTTATCTTTCTTTTCATCGCACAAACGTTCATAGTTTCCAATTCTTGAAACTTTTGTCTTCCGATTGATACCAATAACACACTTATAAAATAACGTTTCGATATTTCCATTCTCTGTTAAAAATTGAAATTTGTGCAATCTTTGTAATGAACTCCGAAAATTTCTAAGTCCGAACAGGTAAATTTTACCTGTCCGTTATCGGGTTGATGACTTTTATTGGGGGCAATTAACACGATTGCAACTTTATAAGGAAATATTAAAATTAACAAAAAAATGTAGATAGAAATCGGTACGTCTAAACACCGCTCAGGACTCCTGAGTGCACTCAGGACATAAAAAGTGCACTCAGGACCCTTTATCGTTGGTTGTTTCGCACACAGGACGCATACTTGGAATCGCTGGATGATATTTAGATATGTGTTAAGTTTTGGTGTAGTTTTAACATGTAACTTTCGAGATATTTGTCATTTTAATTCAAGTGTGTGGCACCTGGGACTATTATACTGTCAGTATAATAGTCCCAGGTGGCACGTGCCGCTGATTATGTAGGTAATCAACCATGAAGAATAAACAGCTACAATAAACAAGATAGAGATAATTGTCCCGTTAGCGTCATGGTGTTTTTTTTTTATTATTATTTACAAAATACAAATATATACAACATAATTTCATGTAATTAACTACAGTAACCAACTGTATTTCCCTGTTTATGCTTTATTTTACACCTAGATTTAACTCATTTTTTCATATTTTCTAACAACAATTTTTTATAAAGTATGAGGCAACTTAGTTCCATCTTTTTAGATTTTAGATCTTTATGCAAATACCATACATTTTGTATATATATATATTTTTTAAACTTTATTTTTATAACAATTATTACTGTAGCAAATAGAAAAACTAATTAACGATTTGAAAACGGAATCACTAAATCAAACAGACTGCTGTTACCTAATAAATCGAACACACCTAATTGTTTTGAGGGTAGTTTTACGACATCAGCGTGGCTAATTATTCTTACATACATTTTTTCTATTTTCATTCTTGGGACCTACAATTATCATAAGATTGTGTTATTCATTCAAATGGAATTATAGGGAAAATGCAGCTAGATTAATAAATAACATTACATATACACTACACGAATCTACATATTAACAGACAACTTTGTCAGTAAGAAATAATCAATATATATGTGTTAATACAACAATATACTAAAATCTGGTGATTTATAATAACCTGACACAGATACATGTAGAGCAATTCGTATGGAAACATGGTGCGGTTTTCTGGCAAGTCGTTGTGGCTTTGGCACTTCAAAATTTGAAACGGAAGATTGTACTGTTGTAACCAAACACTTACTGTCTTTAATTAACTTTAAGAAAAGTTTTTCACGTTGCTCTTCTGTCTTAGAGTACCAGGCCTGTTGTGAAACAAAGTGTTTTTTATATTTTCCAAACAGTTCGTAATTCCCAGTTCCATACAGACACCGTTTAAGGTCTATTAATTGTACCTTGACAACATTCATAAGTGTTTTTGTTAGTGCAGGAATTGGCTGCGGATTCCAATCGATTGCTTTTTTGAAAACATGATTGATTGATTCGCAATTATTGTTTGTCCACAGTCGTTCGTTTTTCAGTTGCATATGTGGCTGACGGACATATTCGGCTAGTCTCTGTCGTAGATGTGAGTTAAAATAGCTTTCAAAGCATGGATATTTGGAACATATCTCATCAGCTAAGTAGCTGAATTCAAATCTGTCAATTGCATTAACCAAGCCATTACAACCAAATATATCGGATAATATGGAGGATCTGTCTTTATCATTGACGCCAATCTTATTTTTTAAGTGTTCCGCAACATTGTCTTTTATATGTTTTGTGCACAGAAGACGTATGCGTTCGTATGTGATGAATTTGTATCGTTGAGAGGAGACTGGATGTTGTCATTTGGTGACATCGTACTATCTAGGTATGGTGTGTTTGGCACTAGTGGTGACGAAAGTGGCGGGAATTCGTCTAAAGAATCAAGCAAAGGTGTTGTTGACTTTGTTGTAACTGGTTGATTTTTTATCAATGGTGCGAAATGGTTAGGTGTGAATGTTTTTGTATAATCGTGAAAGGATGTACAATAAAATAGTCGTGACTGAATTTTGAATGAAAAAAAAAAAAGCGAAAACAACGTTAAATGTAGAACGCACAAATTAGTTTCAAATATTTAAATTTTAATAAGAATAAGTAAGTATACCTCATGTAATCTCTGTAGACACTCTTGGTAGCTGTAGTTGAACTTGCGCCCAAGGACTCTACATGATTTTTTTTAAATAATATATCTTGTAAGTTCAGTAAATTTTATGAATGAGACAACATTAACATTTTTATTTTATATATCATTTACAAAATTGTTGTATGAAAACAAAAAACGTTCCAATGTTAGTTTAACCATATTCGTAAAACAATTAAATGTTTATATTATTTTATACTTCAAAAACAAAATGCTTTCTCTATACAAGATCAAAAAGTATAATTTGAATTGTTAAATTTTGATTGAACATGATTAATGTGATTACAATATACACCGTGATGTTAATTAGCTTGTTATTTTGATAGGTCACGGATGACTCAAATCAAATCAAATAAGTTTTATTTAAAGTCGAAATCTATAAACACATAACATAAGCTCTAGTGAGCTTTTGAATCGACTATTACATAAAAAGCACATATAGGTATAAAATAACTTTACAAGCACATATTACATGACATCACAAAGCAAAAACATGCATGCATAGACATCTGTAAAACATATGCTCATGCATACATATAGACATACTTAAAAGCAAACTCATGCAAATATAAACACAGTTTCATATAAAATTAATCAGAACTGAATCTAAAAGCATAAAAACATAAGCTCATGTATACATAGACATACATAAAAGCAAACTCATGCATACATTAATACAGTTTCATATAAAATTAATTTTTTTTGGTCCAAAGAGAAAATTAAAAAATGTAACTGAATTTCAAATTAACTGTAATGGTCATATAATAAATTCACAAAATAGTGTTAAATATTTAGGCATTGACATTGATCAAAACCTGTCTGGCGAAAAAACAGCTAACTCTATTATTAAAAAGGTTAATTCCCGGTTGAGGTTTATGTATAGAAAGGCAAATTGTCTATCTGCCGAAACGCGGAAAACTTTAAGTATGGCACTTATTCAATGTCATTTTGATTATTCTTGTTCCTCCTGGTACGCTGGTATAACTCGTGCTTTAAAAAACAAACTGCAAGTGGCACAAAACAAAACAGTTAGATTCATCAAAAACATGGGCCCAAGAACTAGTATAAAGCCAGCTGAATTATCTAGTCTAGGATTTTTAAATATTGAAAACAGAGTTAAACAGCTTCGATTGAACCATGCTCATAAAATCTATTATGATACATGTCCTTCTTATTTGAAAAATAATTTCATCAAAATTAATGAACATCATGCCCACAATACTAGATCAAGTCAGATTAATTATGTTACACCAAAAATTAAAGGCATCGAATCAACAACATTTTACTACAATGGAATCCATGATTGGAATTCTCTACCCGATTCGATCAAATCCATCAATGATTTGCAAAGATTTAAAAAAGAAGTGAAGTGCCACCTGATACATACCAGTGAGGAACGGGAAAGACGTGTCATATCATAATAATGACAATTATATATACATATATATTTTCATAGATAGTGTACTTATTTTAAAATTAAGTAATCCCTCTACCCGCTCATGTTGATCTTTTAATGTCCACTTGAACTTTAAGCTGATACTTATAAAGGACCCCATTGGAAATAAGCTGAATGGCTTTCATGGGCTATCCTTGGTGAGAAAGTTCTCAGCAGCTATAATTGGTGGATTGAAGTTTCAGTTAAAGATGGCAGTTTTATGTTTTATTTTTAACTTAACGAGAAATTTTTAAACACTTGTGTATGATGTTGAAATTTTTAAACCTAAATATATTTTTACCTTTAGAACTGAATCTAAAAGCATAAAAACATAAGCTCATGTAAATGTAGACATATATAAAAGCAAAGTCATGCATACATAAATACAGTTTCATATAAAATTAATCAGAACTGAATCTAAAAGCATAATATATAGCAGATCAGGATAGGGCAATATTGACTATATAGCACTAAGTACATCAAACATAACAAGGCAAACTGTTTACATGCAAGCACTACAATGGCACGAGCCACCATTCCAAGTATTCAATAATTTTGAAAATTTTTTTAAATTTTGACTGCTCCCCTTTGAACGGCGCGTGTCAATAAAATTAGAGAAAACAGTCAAACTAATCTAAAAAGTAACGAAAAAAATGCATTGTTACATTCGTAGTAACATTTTCTATCATTTAATATCAATATTATGCTTTTAAATAAACGGGAACATGTCCTGAGTGCACTCAGGAGTCCTGAGCGGTGTTTAGACGTTCTCGATAGAAATAGATATCGTGTTATACTAGACACTGAAAACATCTAATGATGAAATTAGGTTCAGTCTGTTTTCTCCAGAACAGATCCAAAGGAAAACTGCACCGGAATTTTTCGCGATATGTTGAATAAAAAGTCATATACATGTACATGTATATCCAAAAATCTTGTATTGTTTGAATTTTATTCAGTCGTTGTGAGTGTTAGTTTTCAAATGTGATAAACACAAATATAAACAATGAATACCATTAATTCATGAGAGGTCGTTTCTTAAATCGCTCCTGGGACCATCTAACAACACTAAATTTCATCAGAAGATGTTTATCGATAACAAATTTGTATATAAAAAATCGAAATAAAAATAAAATTTGCAGATTTCCACAGCATGTATATATTTATAGCTTTATGTCATACATTAAAGTGAAGAACAGCGGTCAACGACTTTATTTTGATACGAAGTGCATGCTAAATTGTGTAGGTTACAACAACCAAATATGGCTTCAATATAGCTATAAAAACAATCGAGCCTTTGACATTTGCCTGCGGACATGATAAAATATGGCAATTAACAAATTATATTGCTGTAAAAAAGATAATGAGTGTTTAATTTCAATCTTTAATACGATGTCCTTTGTACACTTTTTAAAGAAAAATATTAAGATGAGAAAATTTAAACATGTTAAATATTACAATATTTGAGTAAATATTTTTTAAACATTTTAGACGGAAGATGATTTAAACATGTTTAGAAGACATATTGAGTATATTTTAGTAGTAAATTTATGGTTTTATTTTGTATATATTTTTACTGATTGAAAGTCTCACAAGTCGTTTAAAATAGCTGGATATTGGTTGTTTTATATGTATATATTTTATATTGTACATTGTTTTATGACAATCAATATGTGTTTTAATAGTAAACAAATTATTATCTTACATTGTACTTAATCATTCAAATGTCTACTTCCATATCTCCTAATTTATCATGTTTACCTTTAGTAATAACGGTGAGATGAAGATCAAGAATCTTTATTACATTTGTATTTGGTCTTTGAGTAAGATATCTACTTATTAGTTGGGTTCGATTTTCAGCAAAAAAATTACATTCCATAATATAGTGAAATTCGTCAGCAAAATATAGATCTGCTATTACATTTTTAACACTGTCTATTTTCTCTGTCGATGTCCAGTTTCCATCGGTGATTTGTGGTTTGTGGTTCGAAATGTACATAGTGTATATATATCTTTGTCCTCCAAACTATTGAAATAATTTTCGAATTCAAAATTGTCTTTAAATAATTTATAATTGATAGCTTTTGGTGAGTTTTGTATCAGAGAATGCCACTCCTGTGTAAACTGCTCATGGAGACAGTTCCTAATTAAATCTAACAGCAGGTAGGAATTTTGAAAGAATTGTTGAGACCAAATGTAGGAATAGCCTGTATCATCAAACATGTGCTTAACATGTTTAATCCATGAAAAATCCAGATTTTCATCAATTAAAAAGGTTAACAAAATTGTATAGGATAAATATGAGAGATCAACAACTTGTTTAACGGTATTTATTTGTCAAAAGGTGTGAATTATATAATTTAGGCTTGCGCTTCAGTGGTTCTGGATTAGTGGTCTCAGGTAAACTTAAAAATACACCTGTGGCAGGTGAAATCCAAGAAAGACAACTATTACTGAAAAAAGTTGGCCGGAATTTCTGGGGATGCCTTTGGTAACTTAAAACTCGTCGTCATTTTCTGCGATTTGATCATCTATATACCGGCTGGGATATCATAATGACCTCCCTGGTAACTTCAAACTCATTTTCACCTCTGCAATTGGTTCATCCATATACTAGCTGGGGTATTCTAATGACCGCTTCTGATGGTTCATGCATATACTAGCTGGGGTATTCTAATGACCGCTTCTGATG
>MJUT01059052.1:4474-15394 GCA_002080005.1 Gigantidas platifrons | reverse complement strand
GCTGATGTAGACCGGAAATGAACGTGGCTTGCAGTAACACCCGGAACGGTTCCGGTAACGTTTACGGCGTCACACCCTTCCGAATATGAAATCATATCTAAGTAACCCCCTCCCACCCTCTCTCTCTATCTCTCTTTATTATTTTGTTATTTTTTTTTTTTTTGGACAAAACGATGTGGACGTTTTGGCGTACGCGCGTACGCCTAGCTACGCCTCTGGTGAAGGTCTACGCATTCCCCTGAAAAATGGATCAGACAGAAGAGCCGCAGACACCAAGACGTATCTATTACAATGCAAATATATGTGTTCTCTGTGTGCTTGCTTTTGTACAAGCAGAAGTAACATCAACTGGGGGAAACGATCGAGAAAAAGTTGTTTAACAAAAAACTTAAACTGACAGAAGAAAAAATATCAGCGATACAAAATGTGCTACTTCCAACAATGGTGTATGCAAGCAATGCATTAGGACAGTTGAAAGAATAAATAAGGCTGAACGGACAACAGAGAAGGCTTTTGTTATGTCGAATCTCATTGGTCAGTACTTTGTTTCAATATGCAAATTAATAAGGTCACGAAAAGATGACCTGTAAGCGATGCCTGTCAGACCCCGACGATATGAAATTGAATCTGGGATTTCCCTTTTACACCACCAGTGTGGGAATGGAAGTGTATAGGAAATAAACAACTTTGGTATTTGTGATGGTGCATAGGAACGATCCATTGCTTGCTGGACATGTAGCGTTTGAAATATGGAAAGTTTTTTTCAAATTTATTTTAATTTGGAAAGATTATTGACGTATATAGCGCTATATTTGCGTTCTTAGTTTCTTTATAACAATTTCAACAAGATCTGAGATGCTACTTTAACTGTGTGTAAAAGATTCAGCTGCAGATCACTAAAGCTGTCGCATTTCAATATCAAAAGATGATTTTAAACATACATTATTATAGTCCATAAAGTAAAGTTTAACTAGACAATGCCACTATTATATACACAAATAGCACGGTTATGCCATGTAAAAGTATTAAGTCAATATATGCATGACAAATGCACAAACTATGCCTTTAATTATAGTCGGTGTCCTTATGATAAGTGAAGAGTTGCTTGTTCGCATAGGACATAGTTGCTTGCGAATTTTGTGTATAGTTGCTTGCCAAATATTCAAACTTAAAAGTTAGCTATATTACATATATTGAACCAAAAAAAAAAGGCGAGTGTATCATCAGATATTGTGGTAGGCCATGTGACGAGGTCGCAGAACGTGTCTGTCCTATCAAAATATCTGATGGTGCACGAGCAACTTTGTTCAATAAGGGACTTGTATCTTGCGACGTCAATCAAAGTTAGCGACATCAATCAGATCTCCCGCTGAAACGCCCTCCTAGTGGGAGGGAAATCTTCCTAATCTGCACGAGCCTCGCCAGATGAGAAAACGTTTTTGAACAGGAAAATGGATTTGGATGACTAAAAATATGAATCCTTCAGAGGATTTAACGCTTTCAAAATTTTGTGAAAGAATCGAAAGTGACAATAAAAATTTGTGCATAACACACAGGAAATTAAAACCATTGATTTTGATGATTTGTACTTTCTTTCACAGGATAATATTTTTCAAAAACCGATTTGGATTTTTTTCGCCGTGTAAAATCGACGACGCCACGCTGTCACAGGTCGTTTTATAGAGTTTTGTTATCGCTTGTCGTCCGTCATTTTTGAGTGTTCGTCATTTTAAACAGTTTTATCATCACTTGTGTTGTCCGTCATTTTAATTGCCCGGAATCGAAGATTCGGGGGCATATAGTTTTTGCCCTGTCCGTCTGTCTATCTCAAAGATTGGGACGGGGGCATCAGTGTTTCACAAGCGCATCTTGTTCAGTTTTGAAATCCTTTTGCATCCATCATTTTTTATTTTTTTTATTTTGTTACACGGGTAAGAGTGTTGAAGGTAGCCATGGTTGCTGAATGGTCGTTGTCGCTGTGACCACTACCCTATTAGCTTCGAGGTGTTGATTGGAATTTAGGCAATGTGTGATCAAGTTTGTCACTTGCTTACAGCTTCCTCCTTCTAATCCGTCAATAAAACTGATCGTCATGAAACTATCTGCAATGAGAAAATTATTTTCATGTAAGTTCTAGCATATATTGTAACTTAACAATTTTACCCTTAAGCTGACTGCATTGACAGTAAAAAGTTAATTGAATGAGTGTTAATTTAAATTTTTGTGCTTAACGCCACTTTCAGCAATATTTCAGCTATATCATGGCGACCACTTGTAGTGGTGGAGGAAGCCGGAATACCCGGAGAGAACCACCGACCCTGAACAAACAACTGGTAAACACTTGCGATTGCGAGTCGAGTGCACCCTTTTTGTAATTTACAAAGCCAGGCACGAACCCACGCCGTATTGGTAATAGGCTTGTATGAGTTCTGAGATCCAACGACCTAACTCAATGAGCCACCCGGGCCCCTTATAAGTGAATAAAAAGTACAAACCTGTTGATGCAAAACAACCAAAGAATGGACGAGTATGTAAAGAGGAAAGAAACGTATTATTTTGTAGACACCAGGGTAGGTAATAGTTATTACAAACCTATCCGCACTGTTTAATTTATTATTCAAAATATAATAAAATATGAATTATACACTAGAACAGGTTTTTTGGCTATTGCCTAAGTAACGGCATATTTTTTCTTGACAAATACCACAGTTTTTCCCCAAAGATAATGATTTTATCCTCTCGATCGTCAAAGTACTGATTGCTAAACATTTGGACGCTTCAGATACACCTAACTATGAAATTTTATTGAAAGAGAAATTCAAGCGACTATACACTGCGTTTACAAGCGACTATCCACTGCATATCTGATTGCCATCAAGCACCTATGCACTGCAATTTTTGCATCACTATCTTTGACCCAAAATTTCTCGGCATTGATACAACTTACAAAGATCTGTCTTTGCATGTCAAAAGTATATTTTTAAAAAACGTATATTTCAATATCATAACATTTTCGAATATTTTGTAAAAAGCTGTCAAACAAGACAGGCACTCAAACTTCTACTGATCGGTGGTATTTTTTTTTTGGACATTTTATCTTACATTTGCAGCATTATTGCAGTGTTTCATGCATCAAATATACACATGGACCTTCGTAAGGCAAATTAAAACTTTGGTTGCTTTGTATAAGCTCAAACCATTACAAAATCTTACCTGAGGTAATATTTTTACAGTCCTGCAAGCGATGGATCGTCGCTATACACCATCACAAATACCGAAGTTGTTTATTTCCTATACACTTCCGTTCCCACACTGTGACCACTCGGTCGTGACATGTTTGGTTATCACAATATATATTTTTTATATATTTGGTACAAGACAGGTAATAAAGGTCTAATTGCTACTTTGATGCAGACAAATTATATGGTTAAATTAATCACTTGTTAATGTAGTTTCATTTGTACATTTTACACTGTTGCTATTTACTGTATATATGCCTTGTCCTGTTCAGCTACTGTTCCTCTTATTATTTGCAGAACGCATATAAATGTCGATGTAGCAACGAAGTCAAGTCATTATTAAGACACAGATTAACGGACTCTCGCTGTCAAACAGAGTGTGCTGGGAACGCCAATGAAATATGTGGAGACCTGTGGAGGATTTCACTTTATAAAATAAATTATGGTACATTAACTTGAGTATTTTTATGCATATTAGTCAAATTATAAGCATAGTCATAATTCACACAGTTTACAAAATATTTAGTGCTATGCATCATTCCAAAATATATCGTTAATCTAAATCTAAAAAAAAAAATGAATTACTTACGTAATGAGGTCCACAGTGGACAATGTTGATGAAGCTGTTAAAATGTTCATTTCACCAAAAAAAAAGATAATACATATGATAAATGTATTTACAGATTCTATAAACTATTGTCATATTTGTCATTTTAGGGCATACTCCTCATCATGCGAACGCTTCATGTCCGCACGGAACATTCAAGAACATCCCCAACTTAAGAGTAACTAGATATGTTATCCAGTCATTCAATGTAGATAGCCTTGTTTTGTGTGCAGTCACATGTAAACAGACAAACAACTGCCAGAGGTTCAATGTTAACCAAAAGACAGGAGAGTGTAAACTGTTGGCACCTTCCTTGCCGGGAGATAAAGCCAAACACGCAGAATACAACGCTGAATGGGATTTATATCTGACATGTTGACATGATTTGTGATATATGTATGCTTTAAAACTTACACCGGGCACTACTTTCCAATATTGTATTGAGGAGATAACGTTTCCATGCCTCTGACAACATCTAAACTAACCATAATACTGATTATAATATGAATGATGGAATACTTTATTTTAATTGGCTAATGCCTCAAGACCTTCCTTTGACAAAGTTTTATAATCACTTTCCGTATTTGGCACAGAGCTTAAACATGTGCAGATCATGTCAATATAGGATTCTAACACATTTTTGTGGAAAGAAGCGATCGTAATGGTTTTCTTTTCAAATGATTTGACTTTTTTTTCAGCTATATCATGGCGACCAGTTTTAGTGGTGGAAGAAGCCGGAGTACCCGGAGTGAATCACCGACCATGGACAAGCAACTGGTAAGCTTTATCACTTGCGGCTGCGGATCGAATGCATCTTTTTGTAATTTACACAGCCGTATTGGTTATAGGCTTGTATGAGTTGTTAGGTAATCCAACTACCTAACTCATTGAGCCACCCGGGTCCTCTCTTTTCAAAGAAAATCCTGGTATAAAGAAAATTACGTAAGTCATTGACTGTTTGCCAATAACATTTCTACTTTCTGCATTCATAGAATGATGCAAAGCGACTGTTGTCCAATCAAAAGTATTCTTTCCATAAGAAAATCAGATGATATATCCCCGTGTGACAATAAGTCGGTCAGTCATTGGATAATGTTTAGTTATTTTTTCATGTTTGAAAAGTAAACATGTTTTTCTTTGCAATTATGTTCCTCATCTATTCTTGCTCACACGGGTAAAGTTCCATGGAAAAAAGATCGATAATAATAACACACTGACCCATATTTGCTTACTATCCTGTTTCCAAATGGCATCAGATTACGTCACATAAAGCCAGTCAAAGGTCAATAAAGCACATGTTTTTATCATAGGCCAGCTAAACCTAAAAAGTAAACCAGATTAAGAAAGTACAGTATTTTAGCTTTTTCGGTGTATTTGTTTTGTCTGAAAAATTTCAAAAGATGTTTTTTTTTAAATAGTTTGAAATTGAAGCATTAAAAAAATAATTCATGATGCAAATATTAAACTTGCTTACCCATAAAATAAAGTATTTAATCCAGTGAATTTGGTGTTGTTGCTTTTGTCAATACAATCTATTAGACTGACTACATTCTGTCATACTTTTGTAAAACAATTAATGACTGATTTCATTATTTTAATCACATTTAATATCACAGAATATATCACTCACTCACAAAGAACAAGCAGCCATTTTGGTAGAATGTGAATGATCAATCATCATATTTTCAAAGTATTTTAAACTACAATTTGCATGGCCAACATTCCAGAAACGGTCACGAACTGTGATGACAATAATTATGTCAACAAACCGGAAATATAAAAATGTTTGGGGAATACCATCGCTTAAAATAGATTTCACAGGCAGAATGACCAGGTAAAAAGGACAATAGTAAAAAGGTGCTTTTTAACTTGCATGGAATTTGTTCAATTCAATCTTACTTGTTTTAATCGCATTTTATAATCTTCAAGTCTTAAAAAACTGCTTCGGCCTCTATATACGTTATAAATATACAGAATGACGTCATTGGCCTCGTGCTGCGTGAGAATAGTAAATCAAAACAAATGACCGACTTTATTGCATGACCGAGCAGATGTCACGACACGAATCTGCAAAAATATCTTAGTAAAATAAAAGCAATAAAAATGAAGAACATTGTGAGACCAGTTCTCATTTCTTTTCTTACTGAATGGACGCTCACTGTCTCTTTTGTGTTTGGTACATGCACATCCGTAAAATATGACTAGTTTTATGGGCCCACTCGCCCTCCTTCGTGAAATGACACTCTCACTTTTCTTTCTGCTTCATTGCTAAACATTGAATACTGTTCAACTGCAAACTAGGGGCGTCTCAGACTCAAATGTTTCCATATTATGTCCCACGAGCATAAATATAGATTTAATGTGAAAAAAAGTTTCATACGACAACGTACAATATAATGTCCAATTTCCAAACGAATCAATATCTTGATGGACCAGTTCATTACATGTTTGATATTATTTTCTAATCATTTACATAATATCAAACATTCTAACGGAGAGATAAAATTATTCCTTTTGTTGAATATATAATACATATATAATAGGAAAAACACCATATTATGTTATAAGAACAGTTTGAGGACATCAAAGGATGTAATCAACCTTCGAGTCGCATACGTTAGCTTTTGATTTCCCAGTTGGGAATTATTCTCGAAATGTTCTTCGGTCATTTATTGTAGAGAGGCGTACGTTGTGTGCAGTTATTTGTGAACAAGCTTGTGTAGAAGATTAAATAGAACTATGGACAAGTGTAGACTTCATCAGCAGAGGATATCACTGGAGACATAAAACACAACAATGAGTATTTTTATGAGTGTTTCTATTGAAAAAATAAAATCATGAACGCATAATATAATAGGAGGTTTTTATTCGATCCATTGTCAAGCAACAAACAGAACGATTTGACAACCATTTATATGTTGTTCGTAAAAGTTATTGCAGATTAGATGATTACTATTTTCCCAATAAATGCAAAAACTGCAATCATTGAAAAAAGAGGCAAACTTTTCTTCTCAAGTTCACGATTCTGGCATACAAGTCTCAATCAAAGGAAAATGAGTCTCGAGTTACGTCCCTTTGTACATGTTTCTTGAATTTGAATAATATATCTTCTGATATATGTAGAAGACGTAAATGTATGTCTTATTTGATATTCCCACGTTTTTCCTTCTTTTCTTTTTTCATTTATTTCATTTCATACACAGTGATTTGCTATTTAGAAAAGGTGCTTCATTTTATTTTGGTAATTGCCATGGTGTTTATTATTTTGTAAGTTGGGGTCATTTCTATAAACGATGTGTTAGTTCTCTCCGGAGCACGGAGGAACATTTTCAAGACAAAATATATTCTGGTATTCTCTGTAATTTTATGGGGTAATACTGACCCATTTCACTCATTACACCTATGCTTATTATATCATTACTTATATAAAGGGTTTATCCACCATGTTAAATTGGTAGAAACGTCCATGACTATTCAACAGTTCGTGGAGGAGGAAGTGCCTACCCTTCCGGAGTACCTGGAGTTCTTGTTGCTCACAATCTTGAGATACATACATGTAATATATTTAATCTTCGTGAAACAGATAGTTGTCATATGAATAAGAAGAGTGTGAAGACACCAAATGGGTAATCTGAATCCGTAAATCACAGAGGAACAGACAAGACAATGGCCAAAAGAAAAAGGACAAACAACGATCTACAAAACATACACATAATCTAAAGATCGAGTAACACGAATTCGAACCCCACTACAAACCGGAGGTAAATAATGTTATTTTTATTCAAAAGAGCCGATGAATTTAGCCATCATTTAGATGTTAAATAGTATAGAAGGCAATCATAAGACAGAATGGCGAGACAATAGCCATCTATTTGTCAATACAATCCTTCTTGATCTGTACACAAGTGTCAAAATTCTTGGATGATACAAATTTTCTTTCTAAAAAAAAGACAGTACGGAGTGGAAAACAATGACGTGGTTATATGCATTGACATGGTTTATTACGTATATTTGAGTAAAAATTTACTATTCCATTATAATGTATTTATTAAAACTAACCAGGTATACGCTAACATATATCTCGTTTTTTGGTCCTTTGGTTAATTGCTCCGAAAGATGTAAAAAAAAAATATTTGGTTTTCCAATTTTTTCTCTAAAGAATGTTGTTATTGCAGAAACGCGTAATGTGCATACATTACAGAACTACGTTTAATATTTGTTCATATGCAAATATGTAAGTCAATTGTTACCATTACACATTGTTCAACAATTTCTCTTTCATAATATAGTGGATTCCTACTACAAAAGTAGATCAACTGATGAACTTGAATTGAAATGTATCCTGCTGATATGATTTGGAATATCTAAATGCTTGATACAATAGGGATCATCCACCAAATTTCTTTCGACAGACGTCGCTGTTGTTCCATAAGTGGTTAGCGGAACGTTTTAATCTCGATGACGCTTGGATTGTTAACGTTAGGTACAAGGACACGTCAATATATAATGCCCTTATAACACGACTAGGACAATTCTGGTACATTTAGTTCACAAACAAAACTGTTCTCACGACTTTATTTTATGTTATAAATTATAACACTATTGTACAAGTTAGATAAACTACTATGAAACAAAAGAAGTTACCCGTATTGCGGGATATTCAATACGGGCCGCTTCTTTTTTTTTAATAGTACTGTATACTTACAACCATTGCGCTGGAACAGTTGACTACAGCACGACAGGGATATTAGGTTATTAATTAAATTAAATTCCTAACGGTGTATACGTGTATCACATTTCATTTCTTTGCATTAGCATTAGGGGGAAAAGGTGTATTTTACTCTGATAAAAAGATTTCGATGCTACATTTTTGTACCTGAAAAAAAATGCACTCTGAAACAGAATTTTTGTTCTGGGAAAAAATTGTCCCTTTATGACTAATAATAAAAATCTGGATAAAAGGATAAAAAATCAAAACCATACATGTACAATACACAGGAACACAACAAATTCATTTACACCTTTAGGCAGTAATATACAATTTTCAACAAACACAAAAAGAACAAGTAATAATAAAAAAAAAANCTTTTTAAAATTATTTACGCTGTAGATGATGTAACATAACACCGATTTTTTACAGTGTAAATGCTATGATTAACCCGTTTGTTGTCGAATCTTTAACAGTTAATACTTAATAACACTACACGAAGAAGGAATATATTATCTGTATAATTTTGTACCAAATAATTTGAAAGAGTGTGATTTAGATTTAAAGATTGCCTAAATATAGAGAGACCTAGATATATTAATTCAAAATTTGACGGTATGTGGAGACAGGGACTTTATTATTCTATTTTGTTCACTTGGAGGTAGTATTTCCCGAAATTCAGGTATACTTTAAAATATTGTAATGAAGTTCATCAGTATTGCAGTGTGAGTAACCAATCATCATGTAGACCTTTTATGAACATGTATAGGCTACACCAAGGTACATGCCGATATGGCTTGTAAACGTCCGTTTTATTTCTTAATATGGTCATGATAAAACTCTTTTCTTGCGACTTAAAGATAATACTTTTATTTTACATATACTCGTCAATTAAATCTATACTTCTAACAGGTAATATCACCCGCGCTGTACTAGTTAAGATTCAATGTTTGCACCATCCAAGTTTTATAATTCAGTGCCGTCATTAGGTTAACGTTAGGATACAAGCGTTTTGTGATTCAAACGCACAATTAACCACTTATGGAACAGTAGCGTCACCAAACGGGAGAATCGGTGAATGATTCCTATTGCCGTGAATTGCACTTAGAAAATACTACACATGAAGAAACAACTTCTTCATGACAATAACCATGTGTGGGCTATATTACGGAGTATCAACTTCTTCATGACAATAACCATGTGTGGGCTATATTACGGAGTATCAATTTCTTCATGACAATAACCATGTGTGGACTATATTACGGAGTATCAACTTCTTCATGACAATAACCATGTGTGGACTATATTACTGAGTATCAACTTCTTCATGACAATAACCATGTGTGGACTATATTACGGAGTAACAACTTCTTCATGACAATAACCATGTGTGGGCTATATTACGGAGTATCAACTTCTTCATGACAATAACCATGTGTGGTCTATATTACGGAGTATCAACTTCTTCATGACAATAACCATGTGTGGACTATATTACGGAGTAACAACTTCTTCATGACAATAACCATGTGTGGTCTATATTACGGAGTAACAGCTTCTTCATGACAATAACCATGTGTGGGCTATATTACGGAGTATCAACTTCTTCATGACAATAACCATGTGTGGACTATATGACGGAGTATCTTTCACAAATGACCACGGATATGTTCTGTTTGTCGTAATCACAATCCGGTTCTTTCCCCATTCGTGACTTATCACCTTGTTTGTAACAAGAGAAACACGACGGTATCACATGTGGAGCAGGAGCTGGTTACCTTTCCGGAGCACCCGCGTTCACACCTGGTATTTAATAGGGTTCGTGTTGCTTGATCGTTAGTTTTCTGTGTAATGTTTTGTTGATCGTTGTGTGTCCTATTCCTTTTGGCCATTGACTTGTCTGTCCTTCGATTAACGGCTTCTGGTTAGCCCTTTGGTATCTTCTACCTCTTCGTAACTCACTAACACTCAACACTATGCCGTAAATCTTTTTAAAGAAATAAGGAGCATTGGAAGACTATGGGCACTTATCTTTGATAGGCTGTAGAATTCAAAGTTTTCTCACAAACACTCAAAAGTCAAATATATGCCATACAAACACATTTTTGTGAAATGTATTTTGTAATATTTCTATATCCTATTTCACGATTTAAGGTTTGAACAAGCTGTGGAATTATGTGTTTTTTTTCGAGAAAGCATGTGCTATGTAGAATGGTACGTGACACTATTCTTGTAAAAGGCGTTTTTATTAAATTGCTGCATAATTATGTATTCATTTTCGCATATGGTAACATGTTATAAACTGTTACCCAATGAAGTAGAACTTAAAATTAAAAACAAATGGGGCATTGATCACCTTTGGCCAT
>MJUT01059043.1:26840-38098 GCA_002080005.1 Gigantidas platifrons | reverse complement strand
ACCAGACTGACCTGACATGCAATTTAGTCGAATTCAAGAGGGAGGTCGCTCGATGGCGAACACGCTGGAGTAGAACACCTCGCGATCAGATGCCAACTTCACTTTGTGAGACACTTGATGCGGTAAACCCGGTTATATATCCTTCTATAGATACCATCTTGTGTATCATGTTGACAATGCCGGTAACAAGTGCTATCGCAGAGCGATCGTTCAGTGTACTACGTCGGTTGAAGACATGTACGATCAACAATGAATAACGATAGGTTGTCATCGCTAGCATTAATGCATATCCAACGCGATTTCAGTGTGGATTTAGACAAAGTTATGGAGAAGTTCGTGTCTGCCAAGACACGAAGAACAGATTTTGGGCAATTCTAAGTAAATTCTGTCTAACAAAATCATGAAATCAATGTGTTGCTTATGTATTCAATTTACCCATGAAAACACCTCAGAACGCACCATTTTGCATCTAGTCAAAAACATTTTCTGGTTGCTTGCACTGCAAAAAAGGCTAGTTACGCCCCTGAATATGCAACAGATGAAGGCACCTAACGTTTAGGACATAACAGCTTTGAAGAAAGTGCAAAGGCCTGTGGTACACTCCCTGGTAACAAAGATTTACTTCCTGTATATATATGTGTCGTAAAATTTGTAGCTACCCCTAACTCGAATAATTCAAGCCCTTTCCGTCTCCGATTCTCTCTGCCTTCTGAGAATGCAGCGGGAGCGTAATATAACGACTGGATTATTGGGGTTAAGCTACCCCATGAAAATTAGCTACCTCCAACTTCCGGTAGCTAATTTTCATACGGCGGAGCTATACAAATTAGCTACCTATGAAAATTAGTTACTTGTAGCATAAACTTATCATGTTTACCAAAATACAAATTGTGTATTTCCAATGGAGGGACAAAATGAAAAACTGCATGTACAGCCGAAACGCATTCAGATTAAACTCGTGCGCGTAGCAAGTTCCGCACACTCGTTTAATCTGATGCGTTTTGCGGCACTCGTGATCATATTTTCAATATCCACTCCGTGCAATTATCCTATAGTTGTTTGGAGTTGCGATCAGATAGGATATGATGATACAGTCCGGGATGCATGGGCGGAGTAATTAATGAGTGTCGGAGTAATGAGTGTCGGAGACATAACTGTCGGAGTTATATATATGACTGTCGGAGTAATGAGACGACCCCGGCTGTATAGCATGTGATTAAGTTACAAACTATCTTTTTTCAATTTACCAACGCGATGTATCATTTTTAAAGCTATTAAAAATAGATTGGTGGACTATTTATGGTAGAATTTAATATTTATTTGATGTTCAAACTATGCAAATTATTCTTTTACTTAATAAGATCACATCTGATAATGGCAATTCATTTGTTCCAAGTCCGAATTCAAATTTCATCAAAAAATGTATTTTAATTGTATTATATACTTATTGTATATATTAATTATTAATCACACTTTTATTATTGCTAACGAGTTGCCCTCTTGAAATAAAGAAATTAACTCATTCTTATTGACACTATCTTCTAAATTCAAGAAATAAATAAAATTATGTTCCATATTTAATATTGAAAGTTGGGAACTTTATTTGTTACAATATTAAAGAACTGGTAGCTATTAGATTAATTTTTTTTTTGGAATACTAATAAAAAAGTATTTTATCTTCTCTAGGTCCTTAAATGAATAATTAATCAATTTAATTCGAAAGAGTAAACTTCATAACAGACTTTCATTTTTCAATAATTTGGTCAGAAACGTAGATGTCACTCTATTTTTTGTTTTCAGAGTTTCCATTTTCTAGCAAAAAACGCATTAACATTTTATGACAGATACTAAATTTGAACTTCAAAGTTACTTTAGCTTATGCTTACTTTTCGAGAGAATTCCTAACTTAAGCAAAGATATAGTTTCCTTTTTGCATATTTCCAATTTTCTTTGTTCGTGAACGAACGTGTTATTGAAAAATATGGTCGTGTACGATGTATTAACATTTTAGCAGACTATGGCTTTTGTGTGTTCCACTTGTGGAAAAGCATATTCAACCAACCAAAATTTGGCACGACACAGTGAAACACACCAGGATCCAAAGGCATGCCACTGTGGAGAAGTGTTTTCCACATCTGAAGGATTAAAAGAACACAAACGAGCAAAACACGAGTTCAGATATTCCTGCACAGAGTACCCTAACCCAGTTATTTTCGCAAGCAAATCTGACCTATTAGGTCATACAAGAAAATACCATTCAAGTGTATTTAAGGTGGAAAATGTATACAACTAGTATTTAAATGTTGTGTAACCCCTGGGTGTAACTCAATTTCGGCGAAAACTGTGTCTATTTTTAAGATATTTGACGTCAGATACGGAGGTTAAATTAAATATTTCTCTCCGAATGTTTACATTAGGGACCGACCATTTAACTTGCAAAAAGGGGGGGGGGGGTATGGTTTTTTTCGTTCAGAATATTTTTTTCGGACAACACGAGAGTTAGAATATCGTTTCTCTAGAATTTAACATTAAGTTATATGACAAAAACTCTGAATCAGATTATTTTTTTCCGCCACCAAAATCAGAATATTTTTTCGGCAACATTGGGAATCAGAATATTATTTTTAGGGAACCCCCCTTTTCAAGTTAAATGGTCGTTCCCCGTCTCGTCTCAAGATTCTTTAAATAGTATTAATTAAAGTCAGAAAAAAATTAACAATATTTATAGATATTCCTTTTCATCGATTTTCCGAAATTGAGTTACATTACGTTACATCTTAATGTTAGTTCATATTATTTTATTGTGTTATCATAGTGTTGGTCCTCTCCTTACATGACACAATCACAATACAATGACGGCATATATACACACAATAATATATATTAAAATATTTCATTTAAACTGAAACTGCATGGCAATAAGTAAAAGAAAAACGAAAAACGAAACAAGAGAGAGAGAGAGAGAGTTTGCTGTGTGTGGGGTGTTAGTTAGCCTTTGGCTTACAGTTCTAGTTTTCTTAAAATGGATGTGTACTTACAATTGGTGTTGCCTGATTCTTACAAAGAACAGTACATAAACATATATTCATGAATGTCTATCTGTAATTATTTAGAAATAGGTTTTCGATGACGCAAAACACCGCAAATTATATCTTGCCGCGCTCATTTTTCATGAGACACACTTATAAAAAGCAACATTAGAAAGTAATTCATTTAAATTGCAAAGAAAAATGCAAGTATCTGATATTGAGTAATCGTTCACGAACATCGATCACGAACAAGAAATTTTTAACCTGTTCGTTCACGAACAAAAAAAAATGAAAAAAATATAATTTTCCCGTCATATTTTGCATTTTTTGTGAAAAAGGTCTTTAACCACTCCAATATAGAAGAATGTTTCCATTAAAGTGATGTTTCAGTCATAAAAAAGTGTAAATGTGTGAATATAGGAATATTATAGTTCTTGTGACATTTTGATGCAATGGTTTTTAGACTTTCGGACCACATTTCACGCAAGGTTTATATCAACGAAAGTTTTGGAGCATACTGCGAAGAGATAATCATTAATTTGTTCCTTAATTAGTAATAATTGAGGCTTACCGTCAAGGAATCATGTCCGGATCCTCAAAATAATCGTACACGAACTAGTAACCGAATCGTTCACGAATCAAAAAACCCGATTAACAATCGTATACGAACGGCTTTTCTCGATTAACCGGTTGGTCCCCCTGTAGGTAATAACGATAGGATTTTCAAAGACCAATTCGAAACCGAAACTATTTGCACACTCTTGATTACAATTTCTTATTTGGATTTTGTAAAAATAGAACCCTAAACCATAAATCTTCAACAGAATGTGGAAGATGGCAAAATATAAATTTGTTTAAATACATGTACTCAAAAAGTCGCTTTTTGTGTCTTCCGACGGATTGTGAAAGCGCGAAAAGTTGACGTTGCTCAATGTAATTGTTTTGTTACGTTATCTATTGTCATTTATGCAGACAATATGTATTCGCTGAGAAACAGACCAGAAATGTTCATCAAACACTCTCATCGGTGGTGTAATCGTTAGCGTGCTCGCCTCGGGTGCGGTAGATTGTGGGTTCGAGTCCCGATCGGGTAAAACCAAAGATTATCAACTGGTATTTGTTGCTTATAATACAAAGCACGCAGAATTAACTGAGGAGAAAGAGCAAAGACTGGTTGACTTGGAATCAGGATAATGTGTCCGAGTGGAGCGACATGTATATCCGCGGACTGTTGTTTCAGTTAGCTAACACNNAAAAAAAAAAAAAAAAAAAAAAAAAAACTAAGCGTGTTGGTCTAGAAAAAAGCGGACATGAATCATCATCATCTCATTGCAAATTTACTTGTTCTCGCCATGATATGGCTATACCATTGCTGAGTTGGCGTTAAACAACAATCACTCACTCACTCACTTAAGCTGTTACGTACAGTTTTTATATTTCCCGACAATGTACGTATATTGTGTTTATTCTGTAATGTCTTACAGAGGTGGCGAAATTCGTCGGACCGTCGGACTTGTCCGACTTTTTTTGTTGCTGGTCCGACTAAAATCGTACTTTTTCCGAACCAGATGTCCAACATCGATTTCGGAGTTTATTAATTTTTTTACACATAATTTCCGGTTTATAAAGTTGAGGAATCGTTTAAATTCGGTTGTTTCGAATCATTTCCATTCCGTCAAAATTTTGTTATTTTCGTCTGCCAGATCACGTGATTTCGATGGAACTGCTGGTCCTGAGCTTCCGGTGTCAATGTACACAACAAAAACTCCAATCGATATGTGCCGTTTTAACGTTCGATTCTCAAGTTAAACATATCTTCACATTTTCTGTAAAGGACAGATATCAATTAAATTATTTTATTTGTATCAAAGACTTCAACGCAGAGAAAAATAATTCTGTAAAATTAAATTTGTTTTCTTTCTTTATTTGCGGCTGTCAGCATCATGAAAGGAAAACGATCTGCCTTTATGTATATATTTCTTATATAAGACAGATAGTGGGGTACCGAACACCAGTATTTATTCAGCGGTTTCCTTGGCGTCTCCATATTACAATTACTTATAATCTACCGTATCTACGACTATGATATGCTGACGTTGTCACAGTAATAGCGTAAACACCGGAAGTCGCCTGCCTATTTGTTCAGACGTCAAGACACGAAAAAGACGGAACGTGGTCGGAATTGACATGATTCGAAACAACCGAATTCGTGTGCTTTGCTCAAAATGTTTAAACTTGAATATGTGCCCGGAGCAGTACCGGGAAAAGCTATCAAGCGTAGGATATCAAAAGAGGAAGTAAGAAACCGCCAAAGTACGTACGAAGCAAAAAGAAAAGACCGGCAGCTAAACACATCATGGCAAAAAGATCGACCCTGGCTTGTTTTCGAAAACGATCAAATGAAATGTGCGGTTTGCATAGAACACATGTCGGACAAAAGTAAACCTATTAGTAATGCTAACTTGAAAAACCAAAACACATTCATATGAGGGTGTACTGTGATTGATCATGAGAGGTCTAAAACCCACATTTCAGCAGTGGAAATTAAATCAGCTAAAAGTCGTACCTTGGAGGAAATTAGACATACAGAGGCAAGCAAGGCATCAACGTGGATGCAAAAATCAGCTATTGATAAACTGATACGCATGCTGTGGTAAAAATGATAGGCCCCTGTGTGTGTCAGAATTTTTCAGCAATATCATGGTGACCAGTTTTAGAGGTGGAGGAAGCCGGAGTACCCGGAGAGAACCACGGACACTGGGCAAGCAACTCAGAACTGGTAAACTTTATCACTTGCGGCTCTGAGTTGAGCGCATCCTTTTTGTTAATTAGAAAGCTGAGTGTGAACCCACGCCGTATTAGCGATAGGCATGTATGAGTTGTTGGATCAAACGACTTAACTCATTGAGCCACTCAGTACCCTCTTGCTCTTAAAATAAGATCCAATGGTCATTGGTTAGAAATATCTTTTATTCAATCAGTTTTGATAAAGTATTGATTTTTGCAGAAAAATTGTCCGGTCAGATCAACTTGAGTTCGGTCAGACAAAAGATTTCAGCTTGTCTGACCGAATGTCAGACAAGAGTCTCAGAAATTTCGCCAGGTCTGGTCTTATAGTTAAAAAAAAAACCTGCCAAATTGTCTAAAAAGAACAGAAACAGACGTCGTTCTAAGAGTTTTAGACGTCCGCGCTTGTATTGTAAGCTTCTTGTCATCGCTCGGCGACATGAATCAGGTACCAGAAAAACTATATCTTGGTCAAAATCTTAAGCAACATGTGATGAAAGAACAAAGATCAGCTTACAAGTCTTATATAGAAAAATTATACTGAACCTACTTTTAAATGACCCTGACCAAAATACCAGCAAACAATTTAAACCCAAGAAGCTGTTTATATATACAATCCTTAGATACAGACAAAACAGGTGCCACACCAATGAGGAGCGATGGACAGATCACAGCTGACACAAAGCAAAAATCCAATATCCCCAACAGTGTCAGTCCGTATTCACCGTGGAATCACAAGACAACATCCCCGACTGCACCAAAACCCACACCATAAAAACAGCACTCCCAATATCTCTACCAAGTGTAAAGAAACTCCTGCATAACATCAATACCCATAGATCTTGTGCTCCCAAAACTATTAAATTATTTGGCTTTCCAATCTTTTGATTTTCAGCTACCTGATGAAGGTTTTTCCAGAAACGTTCATGTGCACTAAATTTGATATCTACGTTTTTATTACTGATGCACTCATTGTTTAATATGATATATACAAAATGTATGTAATATTTTCAGGTAAATTAGTTACCTGCATCTCTTATGAAAATTATGTGTACAGAATTAAGTCAGATCGATGAAAGGTGTATTCATGTTGGGTTTTTTTTTCTTTCTTTTTGATTTATGATTTGTTTGTTTTGTTTTGTATTTGTTTGTTTTTGATAACAGATTAATATCTAATTTTATTTCGTATTTTTCTGTTTCGAGGATATAACTTCAGAAGGGCCTTCAAATGTATACATTTTGGAATAACAGTAGTACTTTAGGAGTATTCCCACAGAACAGTCCATGTGTTCGGTATTTTACTCTAGATTTATAATTTGTAAATTTAAAGCCGGCAAAAACCACCATTTCAGCTCAAAGCTAGATATAGTAGCTTTAGCGCCTGAATCCTAATTTCGTATGTATCTCTATTCTTTATCAATAATTGTTTAGAGGTTTGCGTTTGCATGGAATCGGGGCCTTGATGGGAGAGAGGTTTAACGAGCTGCCTACACCTCATTTATCTTTCACTGCACTGGTCATCACTTGGATGATGTACTCAGCCTTTATGAAAGTAGATTGCCAGACGCTGGTATAACATATATGAAAATGTCTGGAATGTCATTGAATATAGCTCAAATAAATATTTTGCATCATGGTGGTATGTTTTGTAAGTACAGATAGTTTTATCACACATACTTGTCAATTTAATAATTAAATAACAGCCATAATATGATAATATCTCACACACAAAGTATCTTAAATATAGTATAACTAATCGTAGATTTTGAATATCAAAATAAGACCACGAGAGACCGAAGTACGCATAAGGATTTAAACGAGTGGGCGGAACTTGTTCCGTCCACGAGTTTAATCCTTAATGCGTATTCGGTCACGAGTGGTCTTATTTTGATATTCAAAATCTATGATTAGTTATACTGTTTATTATATAGACTTCCAAAATTTCTTTTATATTATTTTATTTAATTTGTATATTTCATTCCACGCGTATGAATCTACGAGCAATGATAGTGTGTAATCAATATGGCCGCACATTCAAACAAGTCAAGTGTTGTCACTTCGATGAAAAAAATTGGAAATTTAAATGAAGGACGAGTTTCTGAATTTTATTTGAATATGGGCGGATTTGTAAAGTTGCTATGGAAAAAATCATTGCAATTGTGACTAATGTCCGTCCGATTTATCTGAGGAACCAGGCACGATGTGTTATTATTGTCCGAGTCGTGTGTATTTCATGTGTAACAGAATTCGAACTAAGGAATGAATCAATGTCCTCAAATGAAACGTTTTGAAATCTCCAGGTCAAAATCATTTTCTTCTAAAAAAAATTGGAGACTACAGCTGCCGTATATGTGTCAAAATGATCAGACATTTTGTTTTGTTTTTTTTAATTTTAAGATTGTTCAAAGCAGACGATTTTTCATTGAAAAGGGGTGGTGAAAGGAATTAGGAAACTGACAATCTACAATGCACTTTTAACATTGCCGTTGTTTGTTTATATTTAAATCTGTTGTGTTATGCTAGTGAAATGATTCGATTTAGAATAAGCAAGTGTATGATTTTAATGTATCAATAAAATGATTCAATTAAAATAATTTATAAAAGTACTAAAACTTTTTCATTTGTTTAATTGTTTCAGTTTACAATCATGTGTGTATTCACCGTATCACAACAAGGGACGTAACCACTACACTTAAAGTTGTCTAAAAGTAGTTCTGGCGGGAAAAACTGATATTTCACATGTGAAATATCGGAATTTATTTCACGGATAAATCTCCATAATTCACACCTATCTATATAATAACACAGGTTATTTCTTAAAGATTTATTGAAAAACTCAGACCGATATGGTGGAACATTAGCATACATATTATACAGTTATTTGATGGGAGTGCAGGCAATAGATCAAAATATTTTTCCCGAGGTATTGGGAAAGACCAAAGTCGTGGACCTCGGGAAATTTAAAACTTTGGTCTTTCCCAATATCGAGGGAAAAATTGTTTGATCTATTGCCTACACTTCCATTAAATAACTGTTTTATTACCTAATTATAATTTTTTTAGACAGATTAAAAAAACTACTGTTGTCAATCTTTAAATATTGTTTAACAATTTTAACAAATAACACAAGTTATCTTTTTCATAATAAAATGAAGAATATTAAAATTTGTAATCTGCGCTTGTATTAAGACTGCACGAGGGACATACATATAGGAGACACATAGTATTCAGACACTTCCCATTTTCCTTATATATTTCATAATGTTTTTCAAAATATTATCGTGAAGTCAATTCATATCAGATTTCGATAATTATCTTAATCAATACATGCAGAAAGATTACAGTTTTACAGTAGTAATTTTGAAATAACTTTTTGAAGCATGTTTTTCAAATCCTCATGATTTAAGCACAGACATAAATAATTTGTCTACAAAAGTACTATCATTACATTGTGTTTTGAAAGAACTTAATTCAATTTTGTGTTTAACTTGTGTATTCTCAAAATGTTTATCATAAAAAATTATTTTGAAATTATAGTAAAACTATATTTAATTCTGCTTTTATTGATACAAAAATTATCAAAATCGGACATGAACTGACGTCAGGATAATTTTTTTAAAGAATTTGTTGTATTATACGTAATATATAGGGAATATTGGAAGCGTCCGAATAATTTTGTCCACGTTCTTTAAGAAATAAGTTGCGCAAATTATACGTTATATAATTAGATTGTACAATTTGAAGTCAGATACAGATATTGCACATCTATCATCCTTCCCTCCCGCTATATCTACCTACTCCATAAGCAAAACTCGTATCAAAGTTCGCGTGAGCTGAGCAGGACTTATCAACAGTCAGCAGGAGTTATCACCAAATTCTCCTAACATTTAAACGATAATTCCTGTGAAGATGACAAAAGTAAATAAAATTCATCAAAACCATTAGCTAGTTAACATTTTTTTAAACATATATCAAATTAGGAACTGTCGCGTTAGCAATATCAACAAACATCGTCCTACAAAAATGTACTTTACACAATTCTTGATAACCTTTGCTGAGACGTCATAATTTTTACGTCGTAAGGGAGGTCGCAACCTTTTTGTTTTCTAAACCGGAACGGCATTGGTAAACAAAACCTTTAATGAAAATGGGTGACTTTGATGTTTGTAATAAAAAAAAACCTCAATGAATATCACAATTAAAGGCAAAATGCAACAATCTTAACATTTATATAAACCTGTAAAAATGAATGGTATCTTTGCAAACTACTTATAACTACGCTTTTGGGGAAGCGTATTTTGAATATTTCGAATCATGTAATTTTTCCCGCGAAAATATAAATATAGATGTATCCGTGTTTATGTTTGAATTAAGACTGATAAGCATGTCATCTGAATGTGAATATGATTGATACTGAAAACAATCAGCCTGCTCGACAGAATATGAAGTCTGTGAATCGTTCGCTTCGCTCACTCGCCAACAAACTTCATATTCTGGCTCGGCAGACTGATATTTTCGGTATCAATGAATTCACATCCAGATAACATATTCATAGAACCTCTTCAAAATTAAAAAGAAACGGTAAGTAGCGTCACATTGCTGTTAATATGACGTCACTCTGCTGAAAGAGCCATAACGTCAGGAATTGTACCGCACACGAAGTTGCGATTAAACACGAAACGCCGCAGTCAAAGGGTTAAATCATTTTAGATTGCAACACTTCCATACACTGCAATACGGTGTGGACTAGACAAGATTTTGGATTAGTAATGAATATTCATGAGATTGCTTTGACCAATCACAGGAAAGGTCAAAGGTAGCCAGGCAATAGAACACCAGGCAATATAACACTAGAAAGCCAAAACCTCAAAAATAGTTGAAAATAACAAATACTTTATAAAACATGTAAATCTTTACAATTAGGTAATAAAATACAATACAATATGTAGACTAGAGGTTCAGGGGGCTGAACCTGGTCGCTCACCTTTCATTCTGCTTTGAGGAAACTTAATACAGAACCTTCCATAGGTGCTTCCCATCAAATTTCGGTTCATTTGGCAAAGCAGTTTCAGAGAAGATGATTTTTAGAAATCGACCAATCTGAAACAAGAATTGCCTGTGGCGGCTATGTTTGTTAATGAATCAAAACGAAATGAGCACACTGTATAGAGGACATTCCATAGATGCTTCCTAACATGTTTCATATCATTTGGCCAAGCGGTTTCAGAGGGAAAGCTGTTTTTTTAGAAATGGACCAATAAGAAACAAGTATTGTCTATGGCGGCCATGTTTGTTTACGGATCAAAACGGAGTGAGCGATTCCTATAGAGGACCTTCCATTGATGCTTCCTACCACGTTTCGATCCATTCGGGCAAACTGTTTCAGAGTAGAAGATTTTTAGAAATCGACTAATCAGAAACAAGAATTCCCTGTGGCGGCCAT
>MJUT01059043.1:0-25839 GCA_002080005.1 Gigantidas platifrons | reverse complement strand
TTTTTTTAAACATATATCAAATTAGGAACTGTCGCGTTAGCAATATCAACAAACATCGTCCTACAAAAATGTACTTTACACAATTCTTGATAACCTTTGCTGAGATGTCATAATTTTTACGTCATAAGGGAGGTCGCGACCTTTGTGTTTTCTAAACCGGTACGGCATTGGTAAACAAAAGATTTTAATGAAAATGGGTGACTTTGATGTTTGTAATAAAAAAAACCCCAATGAATATCACAATTAAAGGCAAAATGCAACAATCTTAACATTTATATAAACCTGTAAAAATGAATGGTATCTTTGCAAACTACTACTTATAACTACGCTTTTGGGGAAGCGTATTTTGAATATTTCGAATCATGTAATTTTTCCAGCGAAAATATAAATATAGATGTATCCGTGTTTATGTTTGATTTAAGACCGATAAACGTGTCATCTGAATGTGAATATGATTGATACTGAAAACAATCAGCCTGCTCGACAGAATATGAAGTTTGTGACTCGTTCGCTTCGCTCACTCGCCAACAAACTTCATATTCTGGCTCGGCAGACTGATATTTTCGGTATCAATCAATTCACATCCAGATAACATATACATAGAACCTCTTCAAAATTAAAAAGAAACGGTAAGTAGCGTCACATTGCTGTTAATATGACGTCACTCTGCTGAAAGAGCCATAACGTCAGGAATTGTACCACACACGAAGTTACGATTAAACACGAAACGCCGCAGTCAAAGGGTTAAATCATTTTAGATTGCAACACTTCCATACACTGCAATCCGGTGTGGACTAGACAAGATTTTGGATTGGTAATGAATATTCA
Source organism: Gigantidas platifrons (assembly GCA_002080005.1). Classification (NCBI taxonomy): domain Eukaryota; kingdom Metazoa; phylum Mollusca; class Bivalvia; order Mytilida; family Modiolidae; genus Gigantidas; species Gigantidas platifrons. Next base: position 25,011 of record MJUT01059043.1, on the reverse strand, counting down.
TGAGATTGCTTTGACCAATCACAGGAAAGGTCAAAGGTAGCCAGGCAATAGAACACCAGGCAATAGATCACCAGGCAATAGAACACTAGAAAGCCAAAACCTCAAAAATAGTTGAAAATAACAAATACTTTATAAAACATGTAAATCTTTACAATAAGGTAATAAAATACAATACAATATGTAGACTAGAGGTTCAGTGGGCTGAATCTGTGTCGCTCACCTTTCATTCTGCTTTGAGGAAACTTAATATAGAACCTTCCATAGGTGCTTCCCACCAAAGTTCGGTTCATTTGGCAAAGCAGTTTCAGAGAAGATGATTTTTAGAAATCGACCAATCTGAAACAAGAATTGCCTGTGGCGGCTATGTTTGTTAATGGATCAAAACGAAATGAGCACACTCTATAGAGGACATTCCATAGATGCTTCCTAACATGTTTCATATCATTTGGCCAAGCGGTTTCAGAGGGAAAGCTGTTTTTAGAAATCGACCAATAGGAAACAAGTATTGTCTATGGCGGCCATGTTTGTTTACGGATCAAAACGGAATGAGTGATTCCTATAGAGAACTTTTCATTGATGCTTCCTACCACGTTTCGGTCCATTCGGGCAAACTGTTTCAGAGTAGAAGATTTTTAGAAATCGACTAATCAGAAACAAGAATTGCCTGTGGCGGCCATGTTTGTTAATGGATTGGGACGAAATGAGCAATCTTTACAGAGGACCACCCATAGATGCTTCCCACCAAGTGTCGGTTCGTTTGGTCTAGCGGTTTCAGAGGAGAAGGTCAGGTAGCTAATTGTCATGGACCATGCAATAAAGGAATGCCAGGTAGCTAATTTTCATGGGCAAACTTCTGATCCTTATGCTTATGTTTGAATGGTGCAAGGTAGTTTATTTTCATGGATAACACTTTGAAACCTGTGTCATACATTGAACAGATGTAAGGTAGCTTATTTTCATGGAAAACTTCATGACTCCTATTCCATGCAATGAAGAAAGGTCTGGTAGCTAATTTCCATGGACCATGCAATGAAGGAATGCGAGGTAGCTAATTTTCATGGACAAGCTTCTGATGCTTATGTCTGAATGGTGCAATGTAGTTTATTTTCATGGATAACACTTTGAAACCTGTGTCATACATTGAACAGATGTAAGGTAGCTTATTTTCATGGAAAACTTCATGACTCCTATTCCATGCAATGAAGAAAGGTCTGGTAACTAATTTCCATGGACCATGCAATGAAGGAATGCGAGGTAGCTAATTTTCATGGACAAGCTTATTATGCTTATGTTTGAATGGTGCAAGGTAGTTTATTTTCATAGATAACACTGAAACCTGTGTCATACATTGAACAGATGTAAGGTAGCTTATTTTCATGGAAAACTTCACGACTCTTATCCCATGCAATGAAGGAATGTCAGGCAGCTAATTTTCATGGGCAAGCTTCTGATGCTTATGCTTATGTTTGAATGGCGCAAGGTAGTTTATTTTCATGGATAACACTTTGAAACCTGTGTCATACATTGAACAGATGTAAGGTAGCTTATTTTCTTGGAAAACGTCATAACGCCTATCCCATGCAATGTCAGGTAGCTAATTTTCATGGACCATGCAATGAATGAATGCGAGGTAGCTAATTTTCATGGACAAGCTTCTGATGCTTATGCTTATGTTTGAATAGTGCAAGGTAATTTATTTTCATGGATAACACTTTGAAACCTATGTCATACACTGGACAGATACAAGGTAGCTCATATTCATGGAAAACTTCATGACTTCTATCCCATGCAATGAAGGAATTATGCTGATAACGAGTCAGTTAGTCTTTGCCTTTATTCTTTTACGCCATGTGCCAATATCAATTTTATAGTCTTGGGTTTGATCAGATCGTTGATCGAAACCACGATCTACCGCAGTACTCTTAACTATTTCACCACAGGAACGTTATTGCTTGTTATAGCTAAACGTCTTATTTCTTTGGAATAGATATATACATTTTGTATATGCAAAACAGAAAATCCATTATCTACAGATAAATAATATGGTGATTGTAATAGAAATTTGTTCATGTCATATAAATTATGTATTGTTATTAATGTGTAAGGAGGGGCTTCATTTGTAATAACTTGTACCCAATACATTTCAACTTTTGATGTACATGTATAAAATAAACTCAAAATATATTCATTGTAATGTGGCAGTACGTCAAGTTGAACATTTAAACTTTCTTATGCTTCAATGGTTTAGAACAATAAATATTATTAAAAAAATGATTCAATTGTATATTAGAGGAAATATATATTTTTGATATAGAGATTAATAAATGAACAGGTGTTGGTGGTGTATTTCCACAGGGTAATGCTATGCGTTTAGTGCTGTAGATCTATTCAAATGAATCCTACCGCCGCTGGCTAGCATATTTTATGTGAAAAGAAAGCCGAGTGCGTAAGTCTTTCCTGCCAATGCATAGCCTCTGAATTACTAAGACTCCTACAGTATCCTCCACGTTGGTAACACTGGTAACTGGTATCTTCCGAAGTCAGGCTGAACTATTGGTGATCTCGGAGCAGCAAGGGCCTAGAGATGCCGTGTGTAGGCCCATCGGCGTGTGAACATGTCTTAGCACTCATCAACCTTGCCCCAGCTATGGGTAAATAGTTTTGGCTAGATAGGAGTCATTAACCTAGTAAGGTCACCTATCTAAGAGAGACAACGCTATCCAAATCCGGATAGATCATGGTTCGTAAGTCTTGTTTGGCAATTGATCTAGAGGACTGGAACCTTGATACCAAATCCACTGGCCCTCCAGGTAGGGGGTTGAGCACAAAACCAACTATCTCGTCTCATAAACGGAAACAAGAACCAGAAAAAACTTAACTCATCTAGGAAGATCAGAATACCAGCAGACATCTGCAAGCATGAATGATGTCAGTAAAAGCCATTCGGAAGTTGACAACATGACACGTATTCTGAACACGAGAACAAAACTTAAAATTGGATGCTGGAATGTAAGAACAGTGTATGAAACAGGAAAACAAACTCAAGTCATAAGAGAAATGAGAGCATACAAACTCCACCTGCTAGGAATTAGTGAATGTAGATGGACTGGGTGTGGTAAAAGAATAACAAGTAAAGGAGAAACAATTGTATATTCAGGTAGAAATGATGAGAAACACCATGGAGGAGTAGCTATTATAATGAATAGAAATGTAACAAAAGCAATGTTAGAGTATGCACCTGTAAACGAAAGAATAATAAGAGCTCGCTTTCAAGCAAAGCAGGGAAAACTAACCATCATTCAATGCTATGCTCCGAAAAATGAAGCAGATGATGAAGAGAAAACAGATTTCTATCTAGCTCTACATTCTGAGATAGAAAAAGTACCAAAACATGACGTAACAATAGTGATGGGTGATTTAAATGCCAAAGTTGGTAATGATAACACCGGAAATGAGAGAGTGATGGGAAAATACGGCTGTGGCAACATCAACGACAATGGCAAACGCTTAGTAGACTTGTTTGGAACCAACAATTTAGTAATAGGAGGTACTATTTTCCCTCATAGAGGAATACATACGTTGACAGGGATTTCTCCAAATGGTAGGGACAAGAACCAAATAGACCATATTATTATCAATGGAAAGTGGAGAAGATCATTGCAGGATGTACGTGTTATACGAGGGGTGGGGGCAGACGTTGCTAGTGACCACCATCTAGTAGCAAACATCAAGCTAAAACTTAAAAAGTCGTCTACCCATGTAAATGTGAAGAGAATTCGATGTTGGTAAATTACAGGACCCAAAAATTCAACAAGAGTTTAAACTGGAAATAAAGAACAGGTTCCAGCTATTGGAAAGCCTAAGCAGAGGATACAGACAGATCTACACAGAAGCCAGTGAAAAGGTACTAGGATTTAAAAGGCAAGTACACAAAGAATGGATAAAACCTGAAACTTGGAAATTGATTGATGAAAGAAAAGTAGTGAACAACAAAATATGTCAAACACACTCTTAAAGAATTAAAGAAACACTAAGAACAAAATATACAGAATGCAACAAGAAGGTAAAGACAGCAACACGTAAGAACAAGAGGGATTTTATGGAAGACCTAGCAAGAGAAGCAGAAAGGGCGGCTTCAAATCAGAGAATGGGACAGATTTACCAAGTAACTAAACAACTAAGTGGGAAAAAAGCTCAAGTAAACATGTCAATAAAAGACAAAAACAACAATACACTAACAACAGAACGTGAACAATATTTAAGATGGAAGGAACATTTTCAAGAAGTTCTTAACCGAAAAGATCCAGATGAACTTGCAATTATTCCTGAAGCGCCCATGGACCTAGAAATAGATACATATCCATCTTCAAAACTAGAAATACAGAAAGCCATTAAAAGCTTGAAAAACAAGAAGGCACCTGGCACAGACCAACTAAATGCAGACCTTTTCAAGATAGATCCAGTTCTTGCAGCGGATACATTACACCCAGTATTCCACAAAATATGGGAAAAGCTGTTATACCTAACAGTTGGTCTGAAGGTAACATCATAAGAATACCAAAATCAGGAGACTTGACTAACTGGAGAGGTATTACTTTACTATCCATTCCGAGTAAGGTCTTCTGCATAGTATTAATATCAAGAATTATAGAAGCTGTAAGACAAGAAACTACGACAAGAACAAGCTGGGTTCAGAAAATGTAGAGGTTGCATAGACCACATATTTGTCCTCAGAAACATCTTAGAACAGTGCCATGAGTGGCAGAGAAAATTACTTAATTTTGTAGATTTTGGGAAAGCCTTTGACAGCCTACACAGAGACAGTCTATGGGAAATTTTGAGAAACTATGGAATACCAAGTAAGATAGTGCAACTCATCAAGCAGTTCTATACAAATTTCTCATGTACCATCAACTCTGAAGCTGACACTGGTTTCCTTGTAAAATCAGGAGTAAGACAGGCATGTGTTATGTCATCTGTGCTCTTCATAGTTGCAATTGATTGGGTAATGAGAACAACCCTAACAGAAGGTAACACCGGACTGCAATGGACACTATGTACCAACCACACTAGAGGATACAGATTACGCTGATGATTTAGCGCTATTCTCGCATACTGAAGACCATATGCAGGAAAAGACCAGACAGTTAGAAGAAAATGCTAGAATGATTGGCCTTAAGATCAATGTCAAGAAAACAAAATTAATGTACCTCAACACAGAGAGTTTGCCAGTCATATTTGTAGAAGGGAAACAAGTGGATACAGTAGACTCTTTTAATTACCTGGGAAGCTGTATGACAACGGAGGGTGGAGCTGAAAAAGATATAAAGGTCCGAATAGGAAAAGCTAGATCAGCATTCATCAGATTAGGCAACATTTGGAAGACAACCGCCTTTTCGAAGAAGACCAAGCTTAAACTTTATACCACCTGTGTACTAGCTGTGCTCCTATATGGCTCAGAGTGCTGGAGAATGACTGATAAAGACATCAACAGACTCTCCAGCTTCCATAACACCTGTTTGAGAAAGATAATGAAGATATTCTGACCGAACACAATCTCCAGCAAAGATCTGCATGACATTATAAACACCAAGTACATGGAGACTTTGTTGATTCCAAAAAGATGGAGATGGCTTGGTCATGTTATACGCAAACCATCTGAAGACATGACTAAGGTAGCCCTAAGATGGACACCAGGAGAGAAAAGAAAAAGAGGAAGACCTAAAACAAAATGGAGGCGCACCATCGAAAATGAAATAAAGGAAAGAGGATACACCTTGGACACAATAGAAAGGAAAGCCAACAACAGAGAAGAGTGGAGGAAACTTGTCATTGGCCTATGTGCCATGAGGCATAGCAAGGACTAAGTAAGTAAGTAAGTAAATGAACTTTTCCATATCAGCTCGTGTATCATCCCGAGACCCCTATATCAACACGAGGTCGAGGGATGATAGTCGGGATGATATTGAAAAGGTCATATATTAATCTTATTATCATATACTTCCGACAAATTGTATTATGAGGCAAATCAAAATATGAAATAATTAAATGACTTTATATGGAAGTTTAATTGTGTATTCAACAGAAAAGTTTTCAGAACACTGAACAATCGTTTTCATTTAAAATCATTTTACGTTCTACGTGATCATCTATCATGTAACCTTTTCATGATTTTTTTTAATGTCCTCTTCTTGACGACAATTGTTTTCCCTCTCAACTCGATTCGTCAATAGTACACGCATCCTTACTGGCCACCTCCACTGATTCTTGTTGACACGATCGGTAGGGATGTAACAAGGATAAAAGTTACTTTTAAATAATTTACGTTGAGTTTCATATTTTGTTCAAGAATTGTGATCATCATAATTTACTTCCCGTGGAAAAGTGATTAGCACTGAAAAGTATTTTTTTCGTGAACCGTGATGAGAACCCTATCTCCCATTCATCTTCGTGAGTCAGCTATAAATTTTGATTCGCTTTCAATTTTTTTTTTCAAATATTATTAGACTTGAAATTATTTATATTTTATATCGAAATAACTGATTTTCATCCAGCTTTTGCTCCATGTAAATGAATAGGAGATTGCTATATCCATTTCTGGGATAAATCTACCTAATTAAAATAGATCTCCTAGCCTACATCCACCCCCTTTGTTCGTTCAAAAATACTGATTATCAAGAATCTATCAAAACCTGGTAAATGGGGAATAACTAGAATATTAGTTTTAATGTATTAGTCAAGGTATCAAATTTTCATGGCTATTTTTTTTTATTTAATTCTTTATTTATTTCAAGAGGATTACATACAGCCAGAGGCTACTAGTAGCTCTCCTTTGGCTATCATTTGGAACACCTTTGTGGTTTACGAAAATATCGTTCCGAACGTCAAAAAGTAGCTAATTGTCATGGTAGCTAATAAGAATAGGACACCGGAGTACCCAGAGAGAACCACCAACCATGGGCAAGCAACTGGTAAACGTTATCACTTGTGGCGACGAGTCGAGTGCACCTTTTTGTAATTTACAAAGCCGGGCATGAACCCACGCTGTATTGGTGATACGCTTGTATGAGTTGTTAGGTAATCCTATCTCATTGAGCCACCCGGGCCCACTATGGATTGTATGTTTTGGCAATGTACAAATTATACTCAACATGCGTACATATAATATCATCTTATAGATATATTTAATAGTAATTATTGTCAGGTTCATTATTACACTTATCACGGATGTATTCGACTTGCAAATTGGTCAAAGAAAGAAAACTCAAAATGTATCTTAAATGAAGAAAATTATGTATAAAAGAGGCAGCACACAGTCAAAATATTTTACATCGGGATACTTGTCTACAAATGTATTATTATTCAAAGTAATTTTAAATGAAGTATGCGCCGACCATCTTCCTTCGCTGCTGTTCGTTTTGAATTTTAACTTGGGATCGATAACAATAATAACCTGGAACAATGTAATGTCCCCGATGGGTTCCGATCCAATGCCATCTCGAATCGTAAACCAACGCTCTCCCAACTGTGCTTAGCGGAGGGTGGTTATTAGCCGTCTACGGCTTCTATAATCTACGCAATGGAAATAGTGTTTTATTTATTTAGACCTGGCAGATTAAAGTGTACGTCTAACATTTATTTAGACCTGGCAGATTAAAGTGTAGGTCTAACATTTATTTACACCTGGCAGATTAAAGTTTACGTCTAACATTTTAAAGGATATCATATTGTTATGTCTCCATTTGCAAAATATAATAATATCTCCAATCAATTAAATTCAGAATGTTCAATTATGTAAAATGCTGAATGGTTGATCGCCCATCGAACTACATGATAATACGTTTCAATAACTGTGCCACAACTAGTAGCATATGCAATATAATGATCAACAGAAAAGAACAAAAAACAAAACAAACAATGGTGGACAAAGTACTATACAGAAAAACACCAGGAATACGAATCCCTCTCAAAACGCGGTGAATTCAGGTTATCTGGAGGGTATGGAATTCCTGTTTCACCAATGGCACCCGTCGTGTTATTCTTGTTAAAAGTGAGGAAAGGAAGAGATTGTGATTACGACAAAGCAACATGTCCGTGGTCATTTGTGACACAGATATTCCGTAAGGCTATTACAACTAAGTCATGGTAAGACCGTAAAACTTTCGAAGTGATAACTTCAAATTAACCACTAGGAACCATTGGTTCAGTAGCTACCTTGTTAGCGGCAACCCTATATCACAGATTTTCTGATGGGAACCACAAGCTCTGGAATTTATCGACTTAACTGAGAGAGATATACTCCATATGCAGGTGCTTATAGAATATTGCTACATATAACTAGAAAGCTCACAATATGGAAATTGAACCATCTCTTTTGCCAATTGCTAGAGTAAAGAGACCTGAAATATATAAACGTTTCTACTTATTCGCCAGTTTGGAGAACTGATCAGAACAATATGTATTCATGAAGGAATAACCTGCTAGTTGTGGCATAATAAATGGAAAATAGGTTTAAATCAAAATATCTCTTAACACAGTGCACGATAAGGCAAAGACTTAGGCTGGTGGTGTTTAACGGCACTTTCAACAATAGTTTCAGTTATATCGTGAGAGAAGGCAAAGAATAACCCAATTCATTATCCATACACACACTCTTCCGTTCTGTTCAATTATTTACCTCCCCTCCCCATGATAATCCTTGATGTACTAAGTGAAAACTTTAAAAAGCCAGAAGCATATTGTATATATCCAACACCACTGACTTCTTCGGTGTTTTCCTCGGAAAAATGTTGTTTCTGATAGTACCACGAAAACTGTAGAAGACCAAGCCAATACGGATATGACGTGGAGTGACATCATTTCTACTTTTGATATTATTTTGTTTTTCATATCTTCAATTCTCCTGTTTATAGTAACACTTACTATCTTATTCATGCTGTCTATGGGACACAGATAACAGTTGATAAAAGTAGTATGACATACATGTAGATGTACGTCAGCAATTGGCTGCCATTTGTTTTACTAGTAGCATACAATATTCGTATTGCATTCATATAAGAAGATTTGCGAATAAGACATGCGTACCCCTTCCTCTCTGAGTCACACTAAAAATATGTTAGGTGGTATATTGTCAACTGCAGGTTAGAGGTGTGTATCTTTTCTGTATACCATATTGAAATTCTCTGATTAACCGTTGAAAGCCCATCAAATCAATGTGATGAAAAAGCAGGAGCACAACTTCATCTCATGAAAAAAAAACAAAATGTCCACATTTGGTAACCCCCTTCTGAACTACACTAAAATCCATTTTTGGCTCCAGAAAACAATTAAATAAACGTGATTATGAACAAGCATGTGCATGAGATTGGTGTATTACAAATTGCAGATAAGAGGTATGTACCCCTTCAATACTAACTATAAAATCCCTGTTTGGCTGTTGAAAACCCCATAAATCAGTGTGATAAAAAATTAAAATAGCAGGTGCAACTCTTCATTTCCTGTACAATGTTGTGTGCAAGTCGTTCTCTCAAGTGGACCAGGAAAAGTTGAGGATTAAGGTGGATAGCTACGCAACTGACGTAATAACAGTGAGTATTCACTATAATTCGGACCTTTTATCAAGGACGTATTCTATATACGTCCTTGCTTTTATAGATCAAATTTCAAATTAAAATTTTTGAACAGGTCAAAGTGGAATCATATGTGGGTTTGGGGAATTGATATATAATATTAAAAATAAAACTATGACAACATTTTTTCAATATATAATGAGTCTCTGGATGAGGGGCTAGGGAATGTTTGAAGATACCGAAAGGGTAATCAGAAGCCGTCAATCGAAGGACAGACATTACAAAAAGGACAAACATTGATCTACAAAACACTACATAGAAAATAAAGATTAAGCAGCATGAACCTCACTAGTTAACAACCGATGTGAACTCCGATGCTCCGGAAGGGAAAGCAGTAGTGTCTGTCCAACTAGTGGCACCCGTCGTGTAACCGACAAGTCATGAATGAGGACGATAACTTCTCTAAATATAATTCGCACATCTCCAAAAAAAGCAGTTAATGCCAGTGGCGTATCTTAAAGTAATATAGTATCAGAGCAGCTACACACAAGACAGCATCTAATTCATCACACTTTACAAGAATTAAAATTAACTTTTCACATTTTTATCAATTCCTCTGAAGCTACCGGACCAATATTAGAATTAAACTTTGCAGAAATGCGTGTGAGGTCCTCTGTTGTTCTGAAAATACACAATTTCGTCTATAAAAAAAACCACTGCCACCACTGGCAATTGCTATTTAAGATTGGGTGAAATCTTCTCCTATGAAACTTAAAGTCCAAATGATTTGTTGCTACAAGTAAGAAAAGTTGAAAGATATAAAAAGGGATTCAGAAGTCACAAATTGAAGATCAGACAATAAAATGGCCAAAAGAAAAGGGACAATATGACAAACAATGATCTACAAAACACTACATAGAAACTAGAGAGAGAGCAACACAAACTCCACTAAAATCAGGGTGAACTGATGTGCTCCGGAAGGGCATGCCAGGGGCTCTTAAAACAATTACTAATATCGTCTTAATCCAGAAAAAGAGACAAGGCCGCCATGGGTAATTCCTGTTTCTGATTAGTGGAAATTATAACGAACCTTTAAAACTATAAAACCTCTGGCTCAGGTCAGCTAAATAATGAAAGAGGTCGAGTGATTGATTGTTGTATAACGGAAAGTGGCCATTTTACAATCATGCATGAACAGGTTACTTTTTGATGATGGTGAACACCCTGAGTTGGATTTTTCTTTCACAGTGCTACCTCAGCTCATTGAAGCAACAATCCACAAATAAAACATGTGGCTACATTCGAACACATTATCCTGACTCCTATATTCAACAAGTCTTTGTTCTTACTCCTTAATGCTGTGCTCTTAGAAGAGAACAACAAATACTAAATGTAGTCTTTGGTTTGATCCAACTGAGGATCGAACCCATGATCTACTGCACTTAAGTAGAACATGCTAACCATTACACCATTTGTATTGATGATAAAAAGAAAGGAAGGAAGAAGAAGAAGAAAAAGAAAAAGGGGGAAAATTGACACATGATTGTGTTGTTCTATAATTGCCTATCCATCTTATTAACTGTGGTCATTTCCACCATCAGCTTAATAAAATACAAAAAATAAAAATAAACCTTTATTAGGAAAAAAATATACAAGAATGCAATAGGGATCATCGGAAGCAATACAAACAAATAGCCACACTAACAAAAACTACACCATATAAGTTGTGTATTACATATAATAAGAACATACATTGTATATTTAAAGGCCGTGGCTATTTTGCCGGATCCGGCAAAATAGCATTGGGGCTATTTTGCCGGATCCGGTAAAATAGCCTATGGACTATTTTGCCGTCAAATGTATTAGAAAATACAAGAAAGTATACTATTTTAATATTACTAAGCAACAAAACTAGACATGCTTTTACATGTATTAAAAATATATTGTAAATATATATATACAGTCTGCAAGTGGTTTCAATTAAAAATTGGATAGACATTTTGAAAAGATCTATAATGGTAAATTTAAGATATTAAAGGAAATGCACAAAAGAGTTCTTTTATATGGTAAAATTATTTAATAAGTTATTATAAAAGGGTAATTCATTAAAAAGTTAAAATACAAGAATTTAAAAAAAAGACAATCTTAAAAACGTAATTATAGTCTAATATTTAAAAAGTTTAAAATCTTTATCGAAGTCATTCAAAAGTTACATTTCTAACCAACTATTTATTTACAATTTACACAGAACCAGTATTTTGCCTTGGGTTGAGTTTTTATTCTAGCACATGAAAAATGTTGCCATTCTAGGCAAGAACTGCACATTATGCTTTTGTCTAGTTTATCTGCATCTTCCTCACAGTGCATATGGCTAAAGAAATTTGTGTATAAAAAGTCAAAATGTATTCACCATGTAGTTTTCAAATGCCTTAAGGACAAGATTATCAAAAGATCAAGGATATCAGACAGTTAAAATATAACACATAAATAGTGATTTCAATTTATAAGAAATTGGTATTTATTAATTCAATTTACTTAATGATTTTTATATAATAATACTTTACAAAAGTATTTATTTCATTATATGTTATAACTAAGTTTTGAATAAAATAATTTTGAGAAATTTCAGCAGTACAGCTTGCTACAGTCATTAATAATAGAGTCGGCAAAATAGCCACTCCCATATTAAATTAGTTACACTTCTCCCTTCCACAGTTCACTGGTTTAAGATTTAGTATTTCGGTATTACTATTATTTAAATTATTGTTCACAGCTTAAAACATAAATTACACTTATTGTCTGACATGTGAAAAATGTACATTTCTTTTTAAAGTAAAAGGTCCAATAACTCTGCAACAGCAAACGGGAAAATCGTCAACAACAAAAGGTATCAAAAACCTGTGTAAAAATTCATGACATTTGGTCAAAGAAAACTTGAAGTATCATACGTCCTATGGACAGATGGATAGATAATGAAATTTTATTATAAATATGCCCTCTTTTCTTATTGTATAAAAAATTTCATTTTATATTAGCATTAATTTTGCAATTAAATAAATTAGATTCATGGTGTAGACTTTTACACAATTTACCTTTTCTTTGTTGTCTTATTTATCTTATCTTCCAGTTTCTAGTAAAAGTTGGCGATTCTAAATTTTGTAACGATTTAAAAAAAAATATTTTGATGAAATAAATAAAATTCCTTATTGTTATCTTTTGTTTGAGCAGAACCTATATAATTATAACTTCAATAACTGTTTTCAGTTTAATCCTCAACTAAATCACATGTTGTTTTTTTTCATTTTTGGATTTATCTCATTTGTTTGTTTTAAAAATATGTGGTTATGAGTTATTGTGTTTAATGACACTTTCAACAATATTTCAGTTCTATCATGGCAGTCAGTTTGATTGGTGGAGGAAACCGGAGTACCCTGAGAAAACCACCAACCTGCGGCAAGTCACTGACAAACATTATCACATAATGTTGTATCGAGTACCACTCGCTATGTACTTTAAGTTATTAACACAGCATAATTAAAATTTAGAAAGAAAATTACGTGTATAAACACTCTATTTAAGGTTTCATTTCTAAAACTAAGTATTTTGATGTAATAATTTCAGCACTAATAATATTGCTGGTATAAGTTGCATTATACCTTAGTATAACCAGGGAGTTTGTCTTTGCTGTGCTAATACATGTACAACAAGTTTATCAACATATTACTCCACATTTACACAAGTTTTCTCTCTCAGTAAGGCAAAAATAATCATAAAGTTTACAATTACTAATCATATAAATAAAAACGTAGGTATCAAATTTAGGGCACACAATATCTTTCTTCTGAAATAACCATCATCAAGTATGCTCAAAATCGAAAGATTGGAAAACCAAAAAATTAAAAAGTCTTGGAATCAGGAGTAACAAAAGGGTGCATACCATGTTCCGTTATATCTTGATTCACAATTTCAACAAATTGTCAATTTCACTAAATTAAGTACAGTACAGCCAGGTAGATTATTATTCTATTTAACTGTTGTATATATGCCCAAGGTAGAATATATTGGCAATTCNTGAGTTATTGTGTTTAATGACAATTTCAACAATATTTCAGTTCTATCATGGCAGTCAGTTTTATTGGTGGAGGAAACCGGAGTACCCTGAGAAAACAACCAACCTGCGGCAAGTCACTGACAAACTTTATTACATGATGTTGTATCGAGTACAACTCGTTATGTACATGTATTGCACTTTAAGTTATTTCCACAGCATAATTAAAATTTAGAAAGAAAATTACCTGTATAAACACTCTATTTAAGGTTTCATTTATAAAACTAAGTATTTTGATGTAATAATTTCAGCACTAATATTATTGCTGGTATAAGTTGCATCATATCTTAGTATAACTAAGGACTTAGTCTCTGCTGTGTTAATTAATACATGTATAACAAGTTTATCGACATTTTACTCCACATTTACACAAGTTTTCTCTCTCAGTAAGGCACAAATAATCATGAAGTTTACAATTACTAATCATATAAATAAAAACGTAGGTATCAAATTTAGGGCACACAATATCTTTCTTCTGAAATAACCATCTCAAGTATGCTCAAAATCATAAGATTGGAAAACCAAAAAATTAGTTTTGGAATCAGGAGTAACAAAAGGGTGCATACCATGTTCCGTTATATCTTGATATACAATTTCACTAAATTAAGTACAGTACATACAGCCAGGTAGATTATTATTCTATTTAACTGTTGTATATATGCCCAAGGTAGAATATATTGGCAATTCTAACATGACCTCCTTCTTTCGCTTTGTTAACAAACGAGCGAGTTATCCATTCAGTATAATCTCATTAGCACATGCACCGGTTAATGTGACTGACTTTTCCATTGGCAGCATAAATTGTAACTCAAATAATGCCAATAGAGGGCGCAGTATTATTCGAGTTACATAAATTGTGTGCGACATTTTCCGCAAGCGTAAATATAAATCACCGTCTTCCAATCGAAGTATACGTATACTACCGTATTTATACTCTTAGACATACATGTATCAGAATCGAAATAAATCATTGAAGCCAGAATGTGCTTTGAGTTTTAACATGGATTGGCGGATATTAGTAAATTTTATCTCTCGCTTCTGGCTTGGGATAAAATACTAATATCTGCCAATCCATGTTAAAACTCCCAACACATTCTGGCTTCCATGATTTATTTCTTAATTATATTCTTTAGTGAAACACTATAAACATATAACAACATTCTATAAAATTTGAACTGATCAATTGGGGCAAAATATGGGTCATTGTATTTACATAAAGGTCGGATCTATTTCTGTCTGTTATTCTGGCATTAGTATGATCCGACAACATAAATTTTTCATTAATAAAAGTGCATACTACATATATAAGTACAAGTACAGCAATTAATTAAAATATAAACATGATAAATATTGAATATATTTAACCAGTAACATTTTCAATGTTCAGAATGAAGCAATTATAATTTGCATGAACTAAATGCATATAATACTTATCATATATTGCTGGTATAAGTTGCATCATACCTCAGTATAACCAGGGATCTTGTCTCTGCTATACTAAAACATGTACTATAAATTTATTTACATTTTACTCCACAAGTTTTCTCTCTCAGTAAGGCAAAAATAATCATGAAGTTTACAATTACTAATCATATAGATAAAAACGTAGGTATCAAATTTAGGGCACACAACATCTTTCTTCAACAAGTACGCTCAAAATCGAAAGATTGGAAAACCAAAAAATTAAAAAGTCTTGGAAGCCGGAGTAACAAAGGGCACATACCATGTTCCGTTATATCTTGAAACACAATTTCAACAAATTGTCAATTTCACTAAATTAAGTACAGTACAGCCATGTAGATTATTATTCTATTTAACTGTTACATGTATGCCCAAGGTAGAATATATTGGCAATTTTATTCATTGGTGAAACACTAACATATAACAACATCCCATAAGGGGTCACATTCAAATGATCTTTCCAATAAAATTTGAACCGACCAATCGGGTGGTGTTATACTTCAAGGACAAAACATGGGTCATTGTATTTACATAAAGGTCAAATCTATTTCTGTCTCTTATTTGAATGAAACATTAGTATGATCAGACAACATCAATTTTTCACAAATGAAAGTGAATACTGCTTGTATAAGTACATGTATAGCAATTAACATAATAAATATTGAATATTATTAACCAGTAAAAATTACAATGTTCGGAATGAAGAGATTATAATTTACATCAACTAAATGCATATAATACTTTTGGTATGTTAAATCGATTCTACATGACTCAAATATTGCACAATATAATGCCAATGGCAGTCCAATAAATTTCGAGGTATGAAGTTACAAAAATTAATATTATCGGTAATTTAGCCATTTTTCTTCGATCTCAACGAACTAACTTTGATACAAATAATCAGCAGTGAGTGTGATGTCAAAAACATTATGATGCTACCAACAAAAACATTAATGTCAGATTTCATGATCTCAAAATACATTATCAATGGTATCGTAGCTCGTCCTTCAGACTTGCTGTGATACTAACGATAACGTCTGTCTCAACCTTCATAAAACGAAAACATCAAATTTAGTGTGCACAACACATTTCTTGAATAATCTTCATTAGGTAGGCTCAAAGCTAAAATATTTGAAAGCTAAAATAAATTTAAAATCTTTGGGAGCAAGAAAACCAAAGGGCCTTCATAACTGCCGTTATACCATAGATATATTGACAAGGATCACCTTGTTTATGAAAGTCATGAACAGAGCATGTTTGAGTACTCTTAAGATATATGGACTTAAAAGTAACATGTGAAACATGATTCGCTGAAGATTGATACGTGATTGAGATTTTAAAGTATTCGATAATCTTTCTCTACCCTACATTGTATTATCAACAAAATATTTCAAATGATACAGATAGCAAAGACAGTACTAATATTCTCTTGATGGTTACAATACATGGTTTTACATGAAATATCAAAATGATTCCATATGTACATGTATATATATACATAGTATACAAAGTATATTCTATATAAAAATGACTTGCATGTATACTGACTTCTAGCCGGCTACAATTTCTAAAACGCTATGATCTATACTAAGACATTAAGACTTTTAGTCTACATGAAAATTAAGAAGAAATTAAAGGGTTTTTTTTTCAAATACAATGTACATTTATAATATTTTTTTTAATTTCTGGTTTTTGTGGTTAACTTGAACCAGAAACTCTCAAGAGCCTGTATTGCTCACTTATTTATATATGCAATGAACAAAAAAAATCTGCAACTCCTTGTGAGTATGTTTTACCCACAATGTCCTACTTTAAAAGCAATATTTAGAGAGACCGTTGAACACACCATAATGATGACCCAGCGCAAGGTTGGTTCAAATTGGTCAAGTGGTTTCATAGGAGATGTTCAAATCAATTCTTAATAAAAATTGGCCTAATTTGAACTTTTGACAATTGTCACTAAAACAAATTGCAGGACAAGACTCAAAATATATCAAACAACTTAATATTAGCATAAAAACTATTTTAAACGCCAACTCAACAATTTTTCAGCTATATCATGGCAAGAACAAGTTAATTCTTAATGAAATGATGATGAGGTCCACTTTGTACTAGACCATCAAGCTTAGTTGGATTTTTATAGAGCTAGCTCACTGAAACAACAGTCCACTGATAGACATGTCGCCCTACTCGGACACATTATCATGATTCCGAGCCAACCACTATTTGCTCTTTCTCCTTAAAGCAGGCCTGTACATAGGGGGGGGGGGGGTGCGAGGGGTGCAAATGCACCCCCCTCTCCTCCGAAAAAAATAATAATTACAAACAAATTATAAAGCATTGTATTTTGATGTTCTTTTTCATGTACACAATTTCTGCAGCATGCATCATTGACTGAACAAAGACTTACATGATTAGCATTGATGCACATACATTATGATATAAAGGTTGACCTAGAACTAGTGGTAGATAATTTTGCAAAAAGAAATCCAAGGAAAATGGAACTTAAAAACCCGGACTGGGTTGCACAAACCTCAATTAAAACTTAATTGACACTTAAATTTACTTGAATTATGCATAAAATTAATTCACACTTAAGTTTTAATTGACATTTAAATTTAATTGAGGTTTGTGCAACCCAGTCCTGATTTTTGACTGCTAATCAATTCATTTCAATCATATGTCTAACTGAACATTTTAAATATAATTTTTTCTTATATTTTGAAAATACCTTCTGCATCAACAATTTATTATATCCCCCGCAACGAAGTTGGTATACTGGTTTCACCATGTCCGTCCGTCTATGTCGTACGATAACTTATGTTGTGTTTCTTAGAATCTTTTAAAATTTTATCAGCTGTTTACTGGTGAAGAGAGGAGGATCCCTTTCATTTTTGACGATTTTCACTTTTGCCGTTCCAGAGTTATTGGACTTGATATGATGGAAAATTTTATTTTTACCCCATGTCGTATGATAACTTGAGTAGTGTTTCTCAGAATGTTTTGAAATTTTATCAGCAGCTTACCGGGGAAGAGAGGAGAATCCCTTTCATTTTTGACGATTTTCACTTTTGCCGTTCCAGAGATATTGGACTTGATATGACGGAAAATAGGATTTTTACCTTATGTCGTACGATAACTTGAGTAGTGTTTCTCAGAATATTTTGAAATTTTAGCAGTAGTTTACTCATGAAGAGAGAAGGGTCTCTTTCATTTTTGATGATATTCACTTTTATTGTTCCAGAGTTAGGGACCTTACATTTTATACAATGTCATAGGACAATTTTAGTAATGTATGATGGAATCTGGTGAAACTTTACTAAATAATCATTGGCTGGGTAATAGAGGAGGGTCCCTTTCATTTTTGGTCGGAACAATCAGTAATGTTTTAGTTGTGAAAATATGTTGGACAGATGTGGGGAGTGGGGGTATATCTTAGTGAGCTGTGCTCACAGTAATACTAGTTAACTTTTAAGTTAGGAATATATAGTTCATATTAAAGTCTCATTATTGCAATACAGCCTGTTATCACAGAAGTTTCATTATGTTCATATCACAATATATTTTGTATATTCCATTCCATGATTCGTTGTCATATGGGTCATTTTCAAACAAATCTCGCCTTTCCTGTCCAACTATGTTAAAAAATTATTTGATACGAAAGCATTAATTTTTCGTGTTTAAACAAAAGTTCGCATTATTTTCGAGTCGGCACATCTAAAATGAATACGATTTACTCCTATTAACCTAAAATAAAATAATTTTGAAGCTCATTTTTTGGGCAATTTATGAGTGTCCGGGATGAAGGTGTCATTGTTTGCAAATAATTTTTCAATGATTTTTAGTATGTTTTCAGATTGGCAAAATGAATTATTTGAATCATTTTTAAATTAATTTTAACAAGAAAGTAAAGTCTTGAAGTTATTTTTGTATTTGTCTATAAAAAAACAAAATTATGCTGGCGTCCACGAAATGCATGTCTATCCTGTTACCGATACAAGATCTACACAACAATGATTTCTCACTGCAAATACGGAACTCTTCTATGGTGACCCCAGAAGTACACAGCGTCTTCAAAATGCCAACCAGAACATTAGAACGTTTCGCACGATATTGCGTCCAGTGAAAAATGGTGTCAATGTCTTGATAAAAAAAGTCCAGGATTTCAGTGTTGTAAAGCAAAATTCAAATATGTGTATATCTAAATAAAGCCTAAAACAATGCGCTTCTGTCTGGCTATTATTCCTAAGTTCCTGATAATTTATTCTAATTATTTCAGTGTTAAAAAATGTACTCTTACGCTAATATTTTGCTGTCCAACGTCACAGTTTGAAGTTCAGAAAATTGGGTTTTCGTTGGTTTCTCGGTAGACTCGACTCCGAAATGCGCGCAATTTTACTACAAGAAAGTACCCATAAAACCGATAACATCTATAGGTAAAATGCTAAAATCGAGTTTTCCTTTTTGCGACAGTGACCAAATTGCTATGTCTAGCCACAATGTCCAAACGTCGCTTTTTATATTTTTTCGACGAGATGCCACTATTTGAGTAGACACTATAAATAAAATACAAAAGAGAAATAACAAACTATATATCATGGAAGAAAGTTCCCATACCTGGCTAAAATATACATGTAGAATGTGCAAGGTTTGCTTGTTCATTAGTTTTTTTGCCCGACTTTTCCATGTCTAGCCAAAATGTCCAATATGGCAAAAAACGTCACACTTTTTTTTATATCATTGCCATTTGCATAACGTCAGCAAGTTAATAAATTAATAAAAGCTATAATTGTATTTACAAATCCGAATAAAACTTACAAAAACAAATAAAAAGCACACCACAATTTAAATACAATAGGTGATAAAAACGTAAAAGAACAGAACAAAATAAAACAAAACGAAAATGACAAACAAATTAATAACTAAGTAAATAAAACACAGGAAATAATATAAACAAAACAAGAAAAAGTTTAAATAAATACATGAAAAAAGAATAAAAATGAATACTAAGGAAATTTATTCAGATAAAAAATAGATATTTTTGTTACAATTCAAAGAAAAAAATGTATCATCTATTGCAAGCGAAAATGAAACGTTGCTGTGTTTTCAAATAACGTTAAAATAACCACATTTAACTTGTTACGCTGCATGACGGAATATCGTGCGAAATGTCTAGAAGACACGGGAACAAAATTATAACAAGAAAAGTGAATAAAAATGAGAGCATACCCTTTTAAAATGTCTATCATGTTACCAAAAAATTTATACCTAAACACGAAATTACATCCTTAAAAGGGTCCCTAACTGTTTGAAAACAAAAAACACTAAACCAAACTAGAGGCTCAGATGAGCCGGTATCGCTCACCTGACATAACTAAGTCCTCTTAAGAATGTCTGCATGCCGAATACATCTAAGTTACTATTCAAATCCCATAGGGTTCTATGTTAAAACTATGTCCGCTGACGGCAGCCATCTTGGATGGAGGTCGGGCTCACAGGACATAATTTTGAAAGTTGACCACCTAAGGACCATTCATGCCATGTTTGCTTTAGATTGACTTGCTGGTTTCAGAGGAGAAGACTTTTAAACATTTTTTCCAAAGGGTCCTATGTTAAAACTAAGACGAGTCATGACGGCCATCTTGAATCTCCGATCAGCAAACGATTCACATGTTTAGTACAGGACCACCCAATGATCATTCCTGTAAAGTCACAATTCAATTGACTTAGTGGTTTCTAACAAGAAGATTTTAAAAATTTCAACCAATCAGAACACATTATTGGCCCTGGCAGCCATGTTGAATTTCCGATCTACACCAAAAACACAAATCTGGTAGAGGACCATCCAATGATCATTTATGGTAAGTTTGGTTGAAATCTGTTCAGTGGTTTCAGAGAAGAAGAGTTAAATGTGAAAAGCTAACGGACGGACGACGGACGCTTACCCATGACAAAAGCTCACATGGACTTTGGCCAGTTGAGCTAAAAAGCAAACACCGATTTACGGGGAGCAGTTATTTCATTACAGTATCAATAAACATATAAATTTGTCTATCCAGTTACTGTCTATCCTGTTATCCTCATGAATAAAGTAACAGGATATATTTGGTAACAGAATAGACAATTGAGTATCTGCGAACCTAATCAAATAGTTGAAAGTGTGTTATGATATGTACTTTAATTACAAGGTGTGAAACATTTCATACTTCACCAAACAAGCAAACACCGATTTACGAGGAGCAGTTATTTCAATACAGCATCAATAAACATATAAATTTGTCTATCCTGTTATTGTCTATGCTGTTACCATGTAAAGTAACATGATAGACTGATTTGGTAACCGGACTTATAGATGTCCGTTCCTGTTACCATAAACAATATCGTTTTACTAAACTTATATATGTAGCAAAGACACTTCATATTAGATTGATTCAAAAGACAAATATATACCGAATGTTAGGAAGTGCTTCAATTGGATTTGTATTGCCTGTAGTTGTTTTTACGGCAATCAAAAATGTATGTTTAGACGGTTTTTTTTCAGTATGCAATCTTAAGTACATTTTTATTTTGTTACTGCAAAGAAATTAAATATTTTTAAATTGTTTTCTGAAAGACCGCTAACATATCTTTGAGAAATAAGTTACATATTTTACACAATTTGTCTCTTAATAGTCAAAAAGTTCTCTTGACTTTGGTAACAGGATAGACAAAATAATGCTCCATCTGTCGAAAATTTGTCAATAATATTTTCATATAATGCCATTAAGATTACATAATATCTTAGTATGTTGTTCAAGAAGTATCGTTTGTTTTGTTCGTTTAATAAATATGATGTTTTAAGCAAATTGTTTTTTTTTTCAACCTTGCAATTTCAAAAGGAGACATTTTTTGAAAATGACCCATATACAGAGTAACACTGATAGAAAATGAAGGGATATGTTATTAGAAGTTATGAACAGTTCATTGTTATATCGATTTGTTAGTAAATATGTTCAGAGTCGCTTTTATTTGCACATCTATTATAAAAGGAATGTAAAATAAATTACATCTTTTAAATTATATAACTGTTATAAATGTATATTTACATAATATTATAACCACATGTTCCCTGTCATCTACAATCATTTTAATGCAATGTAATTTCTTCATTTTCATTTTCTTAGACCCCCAGACCCCCGGCCTAATTATTTTGCACCCCCTTTCATAAAACCTGTGTACGGGCCTGTAAAGCTGTGCGCATAGCAGAGAAGCAACAAATACCAATTTTATCGTCTTTGGTTTGACCCAATTAGGGTCGAACCCAAGACCTACAAAACTTGAGGCCAGCCAGAACTCCACCGATGTGGTTCGTCTATGAAAGACAAATCACATATTTAACTTAACATAAGGACAGTACAAAATGAGTGCCTAGTATTTAGAGAATGTAACCATGCATTCACTTAAAATACACCATGTAGTATCAGACGGTCTAATATAATTCTGAAGGAAATAACCCACCGCAAGACCCCATGTCAAGTTCTGTAGGCAACTACAGTATTTAACCTTTAGACAGATCAAGAACTATGATAAGAAAGTTTAAACAGTATTGGTCAACAATTCCAACAATATCAACAAAACTATAACAACTCCCTCTCACCTCAAACTATTGAAAACAAAAAAGAGCACAACATATGTCCATGGGTTAAACCAGTTAATGGTATGCCAACCCTCCCTCAATTAAACCAGTTAATGGTATGCCAACCCTCCCTCAATTAAACCAGTTAATGGTATACCAACCCTCCCTCAATTAAACCAGTTAATGGTATATACCACCACTCCCTCAATTAAACCAGTTAATGGTACATACCCTCCCTCCCTCAATTAAACCAGTTAATGGTATATACCAACCCTCCCTCAATTAAACCAGTTAATGGTATGCCAATCCTACCTCAATTAATTTTCTCTACTAAATCAGTCTACTTGTCCTATGTGTTTTATTTTATTTTTTATCAACTTTGATTTCCCAACATCAACATTAGTTCTTCTCTCTTATCTCACTCTTCTTTATTATTTTCGTGGAAAGTAATTTTAATATTTCCACAAAATCCTCCTTGATTCCACATTCGATGCAATCCACGATGTCTTTTTCAAAATGCAAATGGATGTTCATTTCCTTTGAAGATTTTCCCAAATCAAAGTGGCATTCCATTCCATCCTTTGTCAACTTGTGCAGTTTTTCTTGTTTCTTATCTATATCTGATTCTTCTGTTTTCACAAGTAATCCTTTGAACACCCTTGATTTTCCAAAATAAGCAGCCATTTCAAGAGGTGTGATACCAATCTTATTTGGCTTGCCAAATATAGCTCGGTTGTCCTTGATCAAAAATTTATCCTTGGACTGAGCTTTTTCCTTGGTCATAAGGTTTCCCTCTATGTTCAATATTGTAAGCGATTGTGATTCACTAAAGATAACAAGGTAATGGAATAATGTATTTCCATACATGTCAGTTAAATCACTTAAATTCTTAACAAAGGTCTCGTCTTTAATCTTACTTTTGAACATCAAAAGCAGCTTTGAGAAAGTGTCATCATGTTTCTCATCTTGTTTGTATTTACTTTTACAAGCGGCGATCAATCCCCACAGTAATGCTTTATCTGGTACCATAGCACTATTATCATCCTCATAGATCCATGGATCGTTTCCATGATCTGTCAATTCATCCATCAATAAGATTCTGCACCACGATAAAGAATCATACTCCCATTTAATGGTTTGTTTATTTTCACTTTGTGGTGGTTCACTGGTTTTCCAGATATTAAGAGGGTTAAGATGGGGCATTAGTTTTGATAGCCTTTTGTCACCTTCAATCGGTTTTTTATTTTCACTTTGTGGTCGTTCACTGGTTTTGCTAGGTTCAAAATGGCACATGAGATTTGTTAGAAACATTTTATCACATAATTTTATAAACTGGTTGTAAAAATACACACCAATGTCTTTTACTACGACTAAATCTTTCCCTAAATCGTCAATCAACTTGCTAAACAGTACCTCATACATGTTATTTTTTTCTTCTGCTGGCATTTTTATTATCAGTTCTTCCCCTTTTTTCACATATTCATGACTTCTTACAATATCTTTAATTTCAATGAGAGAACATGGTCTTAAAAAGTAGTCAAATAGGAGATCTGAAGATAAGAGAACTGCCTTTTTAACATAAGGATGAGTAAATTCAACACTTTTCCTGTCATATTTCAAATATTTTCCATTCATTCCTTTTGCTGCTTTTTCTATTTCATTTATCAAATCATCACATTTTTTCTTTTTCTCGGACAATTCCGGCCAGCTTTTACCATCTGCTGCTGCTTTTTCTATTTCATTTATAAAATCATCACCATTGTCCTTTTTCTTGAACAATAATTTCTGTAACTCTACAAATGTTTTATCATTAATTTTTGTAATATCTATTCTTGGTTCACTCTCTGTTGCCATGTAAGCTAATAGACAATATTTAATCTGATTATCTCTTTCCTCTACTTTATATTGTCTTTCTATTTCTTCAACAAGTGACTGCGGTGGGTAAGCAAAATATTTTTTACCAAGATGCAACAGATGCTTATCCTTACAAAATTTAACAGTTGTTAAAGGAAAACCAAGTATGGGTTCTGTATCCAAGTTGATAATTTCTTCAATTGAATCTGTATGAAGTGTCAATACATCTGCTTTTGGGTGCATACTATCCTGTACTGATGTTTCCGTTATATTATTCGCTTTCATGTGTAATTTCAGTATTTGTCTCTTTTCCTCTTTCGTTAAATTATCGTCCAAGTCTAATATTTCTATGTTTTTAAACGAGTTCATCTTCTCCAGAATTTGTTTTACATTTGAACTTTCTA
>MJUT01059017.1:0-14488 GCA_002080005.1 Gigantidas platifrons | reverse complement strand
AACCACAGTCGTATGAATTTTCATAAATAGAGAAAAATAGTGAAAATTTAGATATAAGTCTCTTATATATATCAATATTATATTATAATACCCCAACATCTAAATTTTCACTATTTTT
Source organism: Gigantidas platifrons (assembly GCA_002080005.1). Classification (NCBI taxonomy): domain Eukaryota; kingdom Metazoa; phylum Mollusca; class Bivalvia; order Mytilida; family Modiolidae; genus Gigantidas; species Gigantidas platifrons. Next base: position 14,370 of record MJUT01059017.1, on the reverse strand, counting down.
CTCTATTTATGAAAATTCATACGACTGTGGTTCAACAATAAGGAACAACTATAGACAATATTTTATTACACTTGAGAAATCATATAAATGGAAATAATGAAAAGGGGTGTTTGGAAATGAAATAATGTAGGTTGTGTGCAACTTCTTGATATTTTAAATTTTCAAAAATCATTGTTTTCTGCACATATATTGGCCGGAATGGTTTAGAATTCGAAAAATTCGTGACCGATCCCTATCAAAATTTAAACCGATCCCAATCAAAATGACCTCAAATATCATGTCCACTCCCGAACAAATTTAACGAAAAAGGACAGTGGCCGATCCTAGACGTAAACAAACTTTCGGCGACTGACATTTCCAGTTTTTCATCACTTTCCACATAATAAACGTAATGCGGAGCCCTCCCAAGCCAGGATGTTACTGTCTGGGCATGACATTGCCGACATGAGCCACGGGAATAGAGAGAAAACGTGTTTTTGGGGGTTTGATCATCGTGCCACAAATCGAGAAAGGTTTCAAACAAAATGTACAAAATGGGTCTGGCCATGATGCAAAATTGGGAAGATCGAGGGTTCCTAGTAATCAGACTGTTGTGTTAACAATGCGTTTAGGCTGGATCCTTCGATTAAATGGGTTGAAACGTGTTAAAATTAGAGACCCATCTTTTTTCTTTTGGCTGTGTCGCCATCTTGAAAAGACCGATCCTACTCGGGTACATGACAGTGATATAAGGGCTGTTAAAGCAAGGTTTTTTGAAAGACATCTACATGTGTATATATAGTATTTAATTGCTAATAAAATTTTGTTGCCGATCAGTGAGTTTTTTTCCTTGTGGTAAACCAAAATGAATGTCTTTTTGTTATAGTTTAAAGTAAAATTACCATTTTTAAGTGTCCAATTATCTAATGCTTCCAGTAGAATCTGGACATTTTCACATTCCCATAACAAATGTATCATATTTTCATTTTCTTTTTTACAAAAACTACATAGTGGATCTTGTTTTATTTTGATCTTATATAGAAAGGTGTTTGTAGTCAATCTGAAATGGTTAATTCTGTATTGTAACCACTGAAATTTACAATTTTTTGTAGTTTTGAAAGGAAGTTTATAAATTTGTTTAATTTCATTCTCAGTCAATTCAAACATTGTCATTAATTGTTGTTTACTAGTAGGTTGAAAATGGTTCTTACTCAGTATTGCATACATATCTCTGGTTCCCTTTTTACTTTTCAAAAAAACTTCTATATTCCTAGGTATGTATTGGTACTAAATTTTTGACACATTCTCTCTATCAAATTTTTCGGAGTATTTTTTTTAGCAAGAGATGAAGCCATGGTATTTCAAAAAGTTTGTATTAATATTATACTTCCTTTCAAATTCCTCAAAAGAATAAAATTCTCCATTTTCTTTAACCAAATCATTTACTATCCTGACACCCTTTCTATACCAGTCTTTGTAGAAAAAGCATGTATGATTAATCTTGAGCTTATTATTATACCAAATAGAGTTGTGTAAAAAGCTTCCCCAAGAGTCATCTGTGGCAGTTTTACTTAAAATATATTGCCATGCATGTAGAACATCTTTCCAGAATTCATTTATACAATTTTCAATAGAAATTTCTATATATTTATCACCTGCTGTAGTTAATAATTCAAAATCTATATGATTGGACTCTATATTGTGCTTATTTTTTTCACTATGAATAGCTCTACGAATCCAGGTTGATATCAATGAGTTAATAAAAGCAGTGAGGTTGATCATTTTTAGGCCACCATTTGTATACTCTTTGACTAGCACCTCTCTTTTAATCTTTCCTATAGGGCCTTGCCATACAAATTGAAAAAGCATGTCATTAAATTGTTTAAGAATCTTATCACCAGGGTTTGGTAAGGTAGTAAACAAGTGTACAAGTTTTGGTAGAATTAAAATTGTTATTACTGTAATGCGTCCTATTGGAGTAAGCTGTCTTTTACTCCATTGTTTAAGTAAGGATTTTATATCAATGATTTTTTTCTCAGAATTAATTTTAATCATTTTGGGTAGGTCTACATCAAAATCAATCCCAAGATAGTTGAAAGAATGTTTTCCCCATGTTAGATCCCAATTAAGACATAATTTTTCCTCACTGAATCTTTTACTACCTATCCATACTACTTGTGTTTTTGTATAGTTAATATTTAAACCTGACAGATCTGCAAAGCTGTTCAATTCTTCTAAGCTTTCTTGTAATGACAATTCTGTACCATCAAGCAAGATTGCAGAATCATCTGCAAATTGTGATAACTTATTTTCAATATTTACAATTTTTAACCCTCCAATTTGTTTGTTATTTCTGATATTTATTGCCAGGACTTCTCCACAGAGAATGAAAAGATACGGGGATAATGGATCGCCTTGTCGGAAGCCCCGTTCTATGTTGAAAAATTCTGAAAGATTCCCCCCTTGATTTACAGATGAAACAATATTGCTGTAAAAACTTTTACCCAATTTTGAATTGTCGGTCCGAAATTAAAATATTTTAATACTTTATGTAGAAAGTTCCATGAAAGCGAGTCAAAGGCTTTTTCAAAGTCTATGAATAAAAGAAGACCCAGAAGGTTGTTTTCCTCTGCATATTGAATAATATCATACAGCAAGCATGTATTTTCACCAATGAATCTCCCTGGGACAAAACCTGACTGGTCAAAATCAATTATTTTAAATAAAACAGTTTTAAACCTATTAGCTATTGATCCAGCAGCAATTTTGTATGAGGTATTCAAAAGAGTAATGGGTCTCCAATGTTTTAAGAAGTGTCTAGGTTTATCTCCCTTTGGTAGACAAGTGATAATTCCTTGATGTTGAGTAATTGATAGTGTACCTTTTGAAAAACCACAATTCAGAGATCTTACTACAAAGTGTCCCATATTTTTCCAAAACATTTAAAAAAAATTATGTGGTAAATCCTGATGAACCTGGGCTCTTATCATTTTTCATATTTGTTAAAGTATTGCTTGCTTCTGTATATGTTATCAATCCTTCAACCCTTCTGAATCCATGACTGATAATTTTGGTACTTTATAATTGTTTAGTTCTGTATTTAAATCTCTATTTATTCCTGTTTCTGAATCTTTGTATGAATAAAGCTCTTGATAGAAAAATTTTGCTTCTTTTAACAAAAATTTTTGATCACTTATTATGTCTCCATTTTCCTTTTGAACGTTTGGAATTATCTTATTTGTGAAATTCCAGGATTCTAAATTACAAAAATAATGTGATGGCTTCTCTCCTTCCATGACCCATTTAGCTTTTGATCTTAACAGGTTTCCCTTTAATTTTTCTGTTCTTAATTCCTGAAGTTCCTTTTGTTTAGTCTCCCATTTGTCCAATAATGTATTATCAATATGCAGCATGTCTTCTAAAATTTGAATTTACTCAATAAGTTTTTGCTCTGTTTTTATTTTTAAACTCTTTTTATAACTCCCATATGAAATACATTTTCCAGGTAGTTCCATCGTTAGTGTTTCTAAAAATAATTGGTCATCTATAGTAAAAGTTATTTCGTTGTCATTTATGTCAGAAATTCTATCTTTATTATAAACTGGTACTGCATATTGTTTTTTAACATCCGAAATTTTATTTTTAATAGTATCTAGGAATTCTATATCATTAAGTAGAGAATTATTAAATTTTCATAGCCCACGTCCTCTCTGAAAGTCATTAAAGGTCAGTTGTAGAGTTGTAATTGAGTGATCAGATCTATAACTCGATTCAATGTTTGATTTATTTAATGAGGGTAATAAGTTGTCAGAAATAAGGAAAAAATATAATGTTGCTTGTTTCAGAGGTTTTTTTTTCCTCCAGGTAAATCTTTTTTTATCAGGATTATGTTCTCTGAAACAATCTACCATGTTTTTATTTTCTATTAATTGTAAAACTGTTTTTCTAGCTTTTGGATTATTTATATTGACATAGTGAAAACAATCAATTTCTGGATTTAGTACAAGGTTGAAATCTCCACAAATAATGTTTGAAGAATTCCCAAAATCATCTATAATCGTTGAAATTTGTTCATAAAAGTCTGGGGAGTCAGTATTTGTCCATAAAGGGAGATAAGAGTAAGTTTGTGATTTTCTATAACAACATCTAATGCCACATAATTGCCTTCTATGTCTTTTTTCTTTTAAAACTTTAAATTCAAAATTGTTATTGAATAATATTGAGACCCCTCTTGAGTTTGATGTTTTTGTACTGTGAAAACATTTATAGCCCCATAAAACTTCTATTGCATTTTTCTTCATTCTGTGTAAAATGTGTGTCTTGGAGACAATATATATTATATTTCTTATTTCTGAAATAATCGAAAACATCTTTCCTTTTATTTTTATCACATAAGCCCTGGCAATTTACAGATAATATCCTAATTCCTTCCATAATTTAAAAAATTATTCTTTGTATTTACTGAAACTAGACTGTCCGACCCTGGTATAGCAAAAAAGAAAAAAAATGGCAAGGAGTGTACCATTAATTGAAATTTATGACACAAAAAATAAAGTTTAAAAAAGTATATATGATTAAGTACAGGTTGCTTTGACATTTTAAAGGGATTTCTTTATAGCTCCCATACAAGGTGTATGATTTTGATGTTAAGTTAAAAAGTACCGTATTGGGATTTCACAATCAACAGAACAATTCAGTATTTAATCTTGTAAGAAGATTAACAGCAATATAAAACAAAAACAAAAACAAAAGACAATTAAATTACATTTTTACATTAATATTCCATTAACATTCCATTAACTTATACATATATGAACATCATAATTAAAAAATCTTAATTATATTCAATATATTTTGTTTATTGCAATTTCATTAAGTTCCAGTTATTTCCCCTTTGTTGGCAATTTTTAATATAAGGGAAATAACTCTACACTTCATTTGCTTTAGATTTTAGAATTGGAAAAAGTGAATAATAACTAAATGGATATAAGTACACATAATTCACCTTTTCCCCTCCAAATTCTAAGTTACTTGCAAAATTGTACATAACTCAGTTTGACTGTTTATAATAAAACATACAGAATTATAAGTGATTATTGATATTTTTTGGGGGGCAGGCACTCATCTGAGTGTAATTGAACCCATATTCACCCACATAATAGGTGTCTGTCACAAGTTACAATACATGTACTGCACACAATGGTGATGTGCTATATACAACACAATGGTCTAATTATTAAATAATGTTGCTTTAACCAATCAAATTCATATTGATTTCTGTTTATGTATATTATGTTTTACTATACAAATATATTTCTGTATGTTGTTTAATAAATTCAGGCAAGTATTAATTAAACAGAGTGCATTTCAGGTGTTTTCTAAGAATTCCTCATAATCTTAGATAGATATATAAAAAAAACAAACAAACAAAAATTGATTGTCATTCAGATGTATTTCCTAACCAACCAGTGTGTTTTGGAACTTAAGATTATTAAATATATTTACATGTATTTTCATATTTAAATTACATGTATTACATTCATTATACATTTCTTTTATTATTAATTTTTCTTAAATTATCTACATAGTTTAGAGTCCTTTATCATCAATACATTATATTAGTTCAATACATACAGTTTAGTTCCACTCTATTGATTGACCATGGCCCTCCTCTAACTTACTCTCTGTCACCCCTCTTTCAAAATCAATTCTGTCTTGAATGTCATTGCAAATGTCAAAACGAATACAAAGTCCTTCTTAAGTTCTACCATATACAAAGCTGTTATAATAGTATGCTTGTTCAATGTCTTGATGTTTTTTAAGTCTATATAACAGATCCCTGTTTCTAGTTGTCACATCGTCATACATTTTGACATTATTTCTTATCAACTTCTTTTTTTAGCTCACCTGACCCGAAGGGTCATGTGAGCTATTGCTATCACTGGGCGTCCGTCCTCCGTCGTCCGTCTGTCGTTAGCTTTTTGCATTTTAATCAACTCCTCTAAAACCACTGGGCCAATTTGAACCAAACTTTGGTGGAATGGTCCTTGGGTGGTCCCCTTACAGAATTGTGTCCGACAATCCCCCCCCCCGCCTACCAAGATGGCTGCCATTACTAAAAATAGAAAATTCAGCAAAAAATCACTTAAAAATTATCTTATCTGAAACTGCTGGGCCAATTGGGCCCAAACTGTGGTGGAATGGTCTTCAGATGGTCCTCTTTGAGAATTGTGTCCGACGACCCCGGCCGCCAACCAACATAGCCGCAGTTACTAAAAATAGAAAATTTGGCAAAAAAATCACTTAAAAATTATCTCCTCTGAAACTACTGGGCCAGTTGGGCGCAAACTATGGTGTAATGGTCTTTAGGTGGTCATCTTTCAGAATTGTGTCTGACGACCCTGGCCGCCTACCAAGATGGCCACCATTACTAAAAATAGGAAATTCAGCAAAAAATCACTTAAAAATTATCTCCTCTGAAACTGCAGGGCCATTTGGGCCCAAACTATGATGGAATGGTCTTTAGGTGATCCCCTTTCAGAATTATGTCCGACGACCCCGGCCACCAACCATGATGGCTGCCATTACTAAAAATAGAAAATTCGGCAAAAAAATCACTTAAAAATTATCTTCTCTGAAACTGCCTGGCCAATTGGGCCGAAACTATGGTGGAATGGTCTTCAGATAGTCCTCTTTCAGAATTGTGTTCGACGGCCCCGGCTACCAACCAAGATGGCCACCGTTACTAAAAATAGAAAATTTGGCAAAAAATCACTTAAAAATTATCTCCTCTGAAACTGCTGGGCCAATTGGGCCGAAACTATGGTGGAATGGTCTTTAGGTCATCCCCTTTCAGAATTTTATCCGACGACCTCGGTCGCCAACCAAGATGGCTGCCGTTACTAAAAATAGAAAATTCGGCAAAAAAATCACTTAAAAATTATCTCCTCTGAAACTGCCTGGCCAATTGGGCCGAAACTATGGTGGAATGGTCTTCAGATGGTCCTCTATGTAAATTGTGTCCGATGACCGCTGCCGCCAACCAAGATAGCCACCGTTACTAAGAATATCAAATTTGGCAAAAAACCACTTAAAAATTATCTCCTCTGAAACTACGGGGCCAATTGGGGCCAAACTATGGTGGAATGGTCTTTAGGTAGTCATCTTTCAGGATTGTGTCCGACGACCCCGGCCGCCAACCAATTTGGCCACCGTTACTAAAAATAAAAAATTCAGCAAAAAATCACTTAAAAATTATCTTCTCTGAAACTGCTGGGCCAATTCAAGATGTCCGCCACTACCAAAAATAGAAAATTTGGCAAGAAATCACTAAAAATGATCTCCTCTGAAACCGTTGGGTCAAATGGGCCCAAACTATGGTGAAATGGTCTTTAGATGGTCTACCTTCAGAATTATATCCGACAACCCTCCCCCCGCCAAAGAAGATGCCAGCCATTGCTAAAAATAGAAGATTTGCCAAAATTCACTTAAAAATTATCTCCTCTGAAACTGCTGGGCCAACTTTGAGCCAGGTGAGCGATTACAGGCTCCTAGGAGCCTCTAGTTTCATAATGTTGCTCTTGATGTCACTGTTCACTATTTTAACTATCACTGGTGGGGGACCCTAGTTCTGGTTGGTAATCTGTGGATTGCTATTATATCTCTTTCTACAATATTGACTTTGAGTTCTTCTTTAACTGTGGTGACAAAGTTTTTCCGTAGATTTTCATTGTTTTGGACTGGGTAATTAAAAAGTTTAATGTTGAACTTACGGGAATATTGTTCGTTGTAGTTGGCCATTGATATAGCTTCATATGACTTGTTGTATACTTCATACATATCATTTTTCATTTCTCTAATTTGTTCTCCTTGTTTCTGGATTGCCTTCTTCAGTCCAGAATTTTCATTTTTCAGTGTTTGTAATTCATCACTTTGTTTTTGTTGATTTTCTGATATTTGTCTGTTGATTTCTTTTTTCATGTCAGATTTCAGTTCAGATAATAATTTTTGTACAATGTTTGTGACAATGTTTTCAATGTCTGATTGTTTAACAATACCTTCAATAGCCTGTGTTAAATCCTCTTTCTTGATATTATCCTTCAATGATTTGTTAATGTCCTCCAGGTCTTGTGCAATGTTTGTAAAATCCATACTGTGATCATTACTACTGTCCAAATCTGAATGATTTCTTTTTGCTACCTTTAGGGGATTTTCTTTTACACATTTTTCAGTTGGTTTTTCTTTGGTAATCAAGTCTTTTTTAGGTGCTAATAAACTTTAGCCTTCTGGCTATTTCCTGGTCTATTTCCATGTCCATGTCCATGAGGCATATTGGAGTATTGTTGTTTAACACTGTTCTATGTCTATAAATATCCAATTTAATGAAGATTTTCTGATATATCCACAAATATAGATTTTCTTATACCCGAAAGTTTGATTATAAATCTATATGCTCTGGTTCACTAAATTAATATCTATATTCATTGATGTAAATTTCTTTTGTGAAATCCTCATAGAAACACAATAAAATCACCTTTTTTGAGGAGCTAGAAAACTACAGTGAACACCACTTGGCAGCCATCTTAAAAATCCCTTACTTTCGAGTCTGGTGAAATGGTTGGCACCGGAGTACTGGTACCTGTAATGTTTGTTTAAACTATGTTCTGTTAGTGTTGTGAAGTTGACAAGTCGCATTTATTTACTGTTGAGAATACAACATACATGTTGATTAATAATAGAATATGAAATGCTTTTCCTTCCTGAGCACCTGAATTCACACCCGGTTTTTAGTGGGGTTCGTGTTACTCGATCGTTAATTTTATGTGTAATGTTTTGTAGATCGTTGTTTGTCCTTTTGTCCTTTTCTTCGAATAAAGAAAGGGCCGGATTGTAATTACGACAAACGGAACTTATCCGTGTCAATTTGTGACACAGATACATTGTAACGGATAACCAAGTCATGGTGGCGACCACAAAACTCTCGAAATGATAACTTCAACTTAACCACTAGGAAACATTGGTTCAGTACCTTCATTTATATATTATTTAATATGACAAAGCAATTACTGAAAAATCGTTTTATTGAATTTATTTCATCGGTGCATAGATGGATAAACAATTTATCGACGTAAATGTTCTTTTCATGTAACCGCATGGAAATTATAAATTTGTATTTAGGATTGAATAGAAATCTATGATTAAGTATCGTAGATGGATTAAGAAAAGGTGTATTTCAGCATTTCACGGTAGCAAAGATTGTGACGTTATTTAACTCCCCCCCCCAGTCCGAGTCCGTTGCACACCTGACGTGTTCCCCTCACCAACCGTTAAAATTTCTGTAGGTTAAAGAAATGACAGTTGTGTGATTGATGCAATGGGTTTAAGTACTATAATTGATTATGCGAAATCGAATTCATCAATGTTCAAATTAGTAAATAAATCCTGCAACCGTACACTGGAAATAGCTACTATGCGAGAATTAAATCAAGCGTATACCAGAAATAGCTACTGTGAGAAATAAACTTAAAAAAAAGGCCACAGCTTCAAAACTTGTGTATTATATATATGTACAATTCATAGGCCCAATTTTTTTTTATTGCAACAATTCTGTTTCAGCAAACATGTTACGGAGGTCACAGAGGAATTGGAGAGCTCCAACTTCAGACATTGACAACACCCCCTTGGCACAGAAAACACAAAAACACAGGAGAGTGGTAGATGCTACAAGTACAAGAGCCCCAGCAGAACCACCTCAGCTTAATATGGATCAACTTATGGTAATAAACATGACTGCTGCAGCAACACCTGGCACAGCTATTCTACCTGCTGCAGCAACACCTGATACAGCTATTCTACCAAGTTTGTCGCAGTACAATATAACCCGGCCTTCAACAAGTACTGCAGGTATGGTTTTTCAATCAAACTTAAACTTACCAATTACAAATATTGACATTTGCTCAAAGGCTGTGGATGAATTAGGTAGCCATGTAGCTCCAAAAATCAAAGAAAAAAATCATCAGTGGGGTTTATGTTGATTTAGTTTCTTTGCTTCAAAATTCAGTAGTTGTTGATTCAGAAAAACACAAAAAATTGGCTATTGTAAAAGATGAACTGGTTTTGCAAGATAAGCAAACCAAACAGATAAATAGTATTGAAATGTGGACAGATGCATTTATAGTTTACCTGTCAATATATTGTTCAGTTCATGGTGAATTTTTTTCAGGTGTATTAAAGTATATGAACACAATAAGAATGGCAGCAAAACGCTGCGGGCCAAATAACTTTGGCTGTAAAAATTATGATGAGCAATTTAGGTTAAAAATAGCGGGTAACCCTTCAGCCAGTTGGGGAGAAATAGATTTGGAATTTTGGCTAATTTATGTTAATAATAACACACAAGTTGGTGTTCAGCTGAATACAGGGTCACAACCTATCCATAAATGCTATGCATTTAATTATGGTGGAAGTTGTAAAAATCTAACTGTACTTATGGCCATTGTTGCCTTCGCTGTTATGGGGCGCATCCTTTGATCTACTGTAATAAAATGGGAGGGGTACAAGAAAATATTCAGTTTAGGCCTCTCATTCAAAATACAAGGATGCGACCTCCATTGAGGGGACAATTAAGCAGCATTCAGCAATTCAATTACAGGTTGCCATACAGCCCGAGACAGAGATTTAATGAAGCAGCTATGGCTCAAAGAAAATACACCAATTAAAATAGACAATTTAAAAATATATTTGAACATTTATCCAAACAGAGATGATGCAAATTTGTTATGTAATGGTTTTTCTGATGGATTTTACTTGCAGTATGCTGGGCCAAGAATTTCTGTTATGTCAAGAAACTTGGTATCAGCTGAAATTCATAAAACGGAGACTCTTGCCAAGCTTGCAAAAGAAGTTCAGTTAGGTCGTATTTTAGGACCATTTGATAAAAAACCAATTTCAACTTTGAGAATATCTCCTATCAGATTAGTGGAAAAACCGGATAATGGTTGGCGACTTATTACACACTTGTCCTCGCCAAATCAATTTAGTGTAAATGATTTTATTGACCCAGCCTTATGCAAAGTGAAGTACACATCATTTGATAAAGTAGTTAATATGATTTCTGAACTTAGAGAATCGGCCAGAATAGCAAAATCTGATATAAGTCAAGCATTTAGGCTGTTGATAGCTAACCCTGCAGATTTTTATCTTCTTGGTATAAAAATTAATGATAAATACTATATTGATAAGTGTCTTCCGATGGGCTGTTCTATAAGTTGTAGTCTGTTCGAAAAGTTTGCCACATTTCTTCAATGGGTAGTACAAACAAAGTGTGGTTTGAATACTCTGGACCACTACTTGGAAGACTTTTTGTTTGCAGGAAGTGCATTGTCAAATGATTGCTCTGTTTTAATGTCCACCTTTTTTGAAGTGTCAAATGAAATAGGAGTCCCTATTGCTAAAGATAAAACCATAGGTCCTACAACAGTTCTCACATTTCTAGGTATAGAAATCGATACAGTTTTAATGGTCGTCAGAATTCCAGCTATCAAATTAGAAAAGCTGAAATTGGAAATATTAAATTTGCTGAAAATGAAGAAAATTAAATTGAGGAACTTTGAGTCTTTAATTGGCCAAATGTCTTTCTGTGCTAGGGCAATTCCATCAGCAAGAACCTTCTTAAGAAGGTTTTATGATTTATTGTCAGTTGTTAAAATTAAAAAACCTTTCTACAAGATTCGAATTACTAATGAAGTCAAGTCGGATGCCTTGGTTTGGCTCGAATTTCTTCAGAATTTTAATGGGGAATGTTACATATTGGAGAAATATTGGCTGTCTAATGAGGCACTGGAATTATTTACAGACAGTTCAGGGAATGAAAGCCTAGGTTGTGGCACTTATTTTGGAGGTGAATGGATTCAGTGGAAATGGCCCGAAAATTGCTCAGGTTCAGATATTATTAGGGATATAACCCTCTTAGAATTGTTCTTGCCTTGTTTACATGGACATTAAAATTTGAAGGGAAGAGACTTTTATTCAGAACTGACAATAATGCCTTGGTTACAATAATCAATAAGAGAACATCAAAGTCTAAAAGGGATATGAAATTAGTTCGCCCTTTAGTTTTGTTCACAATGTGCAACAATATGCAGTTTAAAGCCGTTCACGTAGAGGGATAAAAAAATGTCATTGCTGATGCATTGTCTCGCTTTCAGATGGCCAGATTTTGGGAAGTCGCACCAAATGCCAACAAAGAACCTGCAGTGATTCCTTTGAAAATTTTGGAAATTATTTCCAACCTGAGATAAACTGCTTATTATGCAACTCCTTAGCTCCAAGCACAATGAAATCATATCAACATGGTCTCCAATCATTTTTAAAGTTTAGAGTTGAGTTTGGTTTGCTGGATAATTGGCCTGTATCAGAAAATGAATTGATGAACTTTGTATCGTATTTGTATTAAAGAGGGTTGTCTTGGACTATAGTTAATAGCTACCTATCTGCATTGAGTTTTCACAACAAAATTAACAAATATGTGGACAACACTCAATCATTTGTTATCAGAAAAATGTTAGATGGTCTGAAAAGGATAAATGCAAAAAAAAGATTGTCGCTTACCAATAAGTAGGGAAATGCTAGAACAGATTATAAAAACCTTGCCAAAAATTTGCAACTCTTTATATGAATCAAAATTGTTTTCAGCTGCCTTTTCTTCGGCTTTTCATGGCATGTTGAGAGTTGGAGAGCTTGCTCAATCTGGCAACAAGCAAAGTGGGCACCGTTTAAACATTGAAGACATAAATATTCAGCAAAATTGTTTACTTTTGCTTTTAAAAACTTCCAAAACTGACCAATTCGGCTTGGGTAAAAAAATGTGTATTTCAGCATTGGATAATAAGGTTGTTTGCCCAGTACAAACAATGTACATTTACCTACAGGACCGTCCCAAATTGCATGGTCAGCTTTTCTGTCATTTTGATGGTACACCATTAACAAGCTTTCAATTTTCTGCCATATTAAAGAAAGCACTCAATGTGTTGGGGGTAAAGAATGCAAATTACAAATCACACTCATTTAGAATAGGGATGGCCACTACATATGCAAATGAAGGGGTTCCAGATGAAAAAATAAAACTTTTAGGTAGATGGTCTTCAGATTCATATTTAAGATACATCAGAGTTTAGTAGCTGTTACACACTTGTATACATTTTAAACATACCCAATTTAAATTGTGTTAATTGTGAATATCAATACCAAAGTTGGATACATCAATTTTATTTATTATTAATAGCATTGCAATCAATTAGTAGGCACAATTTAACTACTAAAAAAGTATTGCAGGTTACACTGTTTGGATAGTTGGCTCCTCTATAGTGAAGAAAGGTTTTATTGCGGCCAGAAGTAGAAAAGGTGGTATTAATTTAGGTTTAGCAGAGCGATTAGGTTTAAAGATATGGTGGCAAGGCAAACGGGCGGGTTGACAATTTCTAAAGTTCAGAAACATATACAAACTATGATGCAGTACGAGGATCCACCAAATTTTATAATTTTACATGTAGGGGCAAATGACGTTGGAAATGTTAAATTGGGTCTAATCCAATTACAATTGAAAAGCTTAATTTCTTGGATTGCAAAGCAAATGCCATATGCAAAAATAATATTTTCACAGTTGTTGCCAAGATTATCTTGGCGTTATTCAGAAAATAATAGCAAGATGGAAAAATGCTGTCGTAGGATCAATAGTGCTATTGCATCATTTATTGTGAAAAATGGGGGATTTTACATTCACTACCCTGACATTAAGGCCAATAATTAATTCCTAGTACCAGATGGGGTCCACCTGAATGAATTGGGAAACACCATATTGCTCAATATTATTCAAGGTGCAATTGAAACATTCATTTATGATGAGTCAAAATATTCATTTCCATACTAGATACTGATAAGAATAATATTTGTAGAATTTTGAATGTAAAATGTATAGTTATTGGTAGAATTCTGAGTAGAATTTCACATAATTCTAAATGTTAAATTTTGATATAGGTAGATATTAAAAATTATTGATTATTAATTGTTGAACGGCTGACTGCATGTATTTGGCACAGCTTTGCGCAGCTTCCCCGCTATGTGGTGGATGTTTGTTTTGTAATTCATTACAAATCAACCATTTTGGCACAGTTTGCTGCGTTTGATCCACATGAACTAGTATATTCGCTCACAGAAGCATGGAATATATGGACTTTAATAAATGTTACCTTTGATTAACCTCTCTGATTTTCCAGGGTTAATTACCTTTGATTAACCTCTGATTTTCCAGGGTTAATTGATTTCGAATTCCATCTCATATTTACTTATATGGTTTGCCATTTCATAACAGTCGGCATCCATCATAGGTCTTTT
>MJUT01059000.1:0-20333 GCA_002080005.1 Gigantidas platifrons | reverse complement strand
GACAATGAATGACAACATAAACATGGACAGTACAATAGTAGGGACAATGAATGACAACATAAACATGGACAGTACAATAGTAGGGACAATGAATGAATACATAAACATGGACAATACAATAGTAGAGACAATGAATGAATACATAAACATGGAGAGTACAATAGTAGGGACAATGAATGAATACATAAACATGGAGAGTACAATAGTAGGGACAATGAATGAATACATAAACAAGGACAATACAATAGTAGAGACAATGAATGAATACATAAACATAGACAGTACAATAGTAGGGACAATGAATGACAACATAAACATGGACAGTACAATAGTAGGGACAATGAATGAATACATAAACATGGACAATACAATAGTAGGGACAATGAATGAATACATAAACATGGACATGGGCAATGAATGCTGGTAGTTATATGTTAACTGACTACTAGCTAGAAAGGTAGAATCTGTTGGTAAAAGACCATTACACTTTAGACAAACAGATTTAATATTGTGAATGCCTTGTGAATTTGATTCATTCTCACAACCAGCCGACATCTCTTACAGCTACAGATAACAGATTTAATATTGTGAATGCCTTGTGTATTAGATTCATTCTCACAACTAGCTGACATCTCTTACAGCTACAGATTTCTTTTTACAAAGAGACTGATAGTCACGCCCCTGTGAACCTCTGGTTAATATTTTTATTATGCATCGGGCATATGTATGAATACAATTTTTCAGAGATTTTGCTTTTGATATTAAGTACCAGTATTTGAGAAGCATGACATGTCTATTAAATTCTACCTTTATTTCAACTTTTTTATTTTTGTTTTTATAGTTTACATTTAGTATTTTGAATAAAGAATAATGAACAATATTTTAAAATTTCAGATACCAGAGGTTTTATCTGCTCAAATTCCTACTTTTTATCAGATTCCAAAACTACCAATCATATCAACAGAGAATACCATTCAACAGTCACATGACTTAGAAAACAACGAGGATGAAGAACATTGCAATCAATTCATTCCTGACTCACAATCTAAGGAACCACTCCTGCCATGTCAGACAGAGACAACCGAACACCATGACCAACAGTTTATTTCAAATTACAATGTCAATTTCAATTCAAATAATTTAGGCTCTGTAGCAAGTGAAAATTCCATATCGTCTCAATCACATGATGAATCATTATGGACTAATCCAAGCCCAATATTGACTGATGCTATCACACAATGTAATGTAAATCTTGACGATGATTGACAGTTGTAGAGCGCAATAAGTTTCTAGTCTGAAATTACGGGTATATAAGTACATATTACTGATAGGACAGAATTAAATGTACATTGTTATAATTTATGATGGTGGTCCTTTATTAGGATGTTCAAAGATATGTACATTTAGCATGTCATGAATATATGATATAGTATATGGTATGGTACAGATACCGGTATATGTATCAGATTTAAAGTTCATTAGGCCAAAGACTATAACTTAGCTGTTGACATCACTTTGTATCAATCACACATCACCTTTAGTGACCTATTTTACAGTTTAAGCAACTGGACAATTGTCAGTAAAACTTTGCAAAGTTGATCTTTGTGATTCAATCTAACATCATCAAGGTTCTGATGACATCAAAGGTCACATATCACTGTGCTACTAGCATAATGTATCATCACCAAGAATATCTTCCACATTAAATATGTATGGGCTGTTCAAAATAATGTATATACAGTCAAACCTGCCGTAACGGTCACCTTTATATAATGGTCACCTGCTCATAACGGTCACTTTCGTGCTCTCCCTCTGCATTTTACTATATATTTTAATTCGATATAGCGGTCACCTGTTCAATGCGGTCAGCGGTCACCATTTATAAGTAATTTTCAGTGTAAAACCCTATGTATTACCAAGGACATATATCTTATTAACGTCCTTGGTGTTATGGTCAATTTTATTTTAAAAATAATACCGGAAGTGATTTCGGAAGATCTGTATTTTTCTCAAATGTACCAAAAATCCTGAGGTGTTACAAAATATATTGACTAATTTAATTAATTAAATAAACAAACACATTTTGTTTGGTGAATCGTAAATGACATAAAGGACAGTTTATCCCCGGGCGGTATTGGGGATTTTTATTCATTACGACAAGAATAGAAATTCACTCACCAAAAATATTTTGTATCTAGTACATTATGTCAAAATCATCAACATCCGTAAATAGGAAAGCTTTGAAATTTGACAACAAACGTTCCCAGTTCAACCTCGTGTTACTGGAAATTTACAATTTTGAAAAACAATGCTTCCAGTTTAGTATACTTTTGTTTATTGAATATCTTTATTTATTTATTTGTATGTTTTATTCAAATCATATCATATTGAGATAATTTCATCAACAATAAATGTAAACCAGAGTAAAATTACGACAGGAACAAAATAACCAGTAAAACATTATTAAAAACATAAGATGTAATGAAAAATGTTTATTTACAACTAATGTGCAATATTTTGTCAAAAAATCAAAACCCTTCACATAGTGGTCATTTTGTCAATCTCCCTCAGGTGACCACTATAGACAGGTTTGACTACAATGTAATTCATATTTCTCCACTTTTTTCACAATTCAATATATATGCACCTTTTTTGTATTGTGTACAACACTTTATTCCTAATACAATAATATTTAAAAACTTGCTACTTTTTAAAAAATTATACATGTCTTTTCATTTTCATATCCAATATGACAGATTATAGGTTTTAATTTATAAATACATGTAGTTAATAAAAGAAATACACTGTTTCCAGATTCATGAAATAAACATAAATAGCACAATGGTCAATGATTTTCTCAGAATAAATCAATGTCTAACTTGTTCAGGGTCATATTTAAGGTACAACATTTCATTATTATGGAGACATGTTCTCTTATGTAAGTAACTCTGTACCACTGTGTCCCTGGTGTATTGCCTGCTCAGTAATTGGTGTCACGTTTTACCATGCGATAGTGTCTTGTTCTTCTAGTAAGACCTATTAGCCCTCTGTGATTTGTTATGTTTGGGTTGTTATCACTATCATTTGTGTTATGTTTGATCTTGTAATAGAGAGGTTTTCCTCCTGTATGAATCTATTTGTTCTCGCTGTCCTTGGTGTCACGTTTGACCTTGCGATAGTAACGTCTTCCTCTTGTATGAACCTATTGTAACTACTGTCCTTGGTGTCATGTTTGACCTTGTGATAGCAACGTTTTCCTCTTGTATGAACCTATTGTAACTACTTTCCTTGGTGTCATGTTTGACCTCATAATAGTAACGTGTTCCTTTTGTATGAACCTATTTGTTCTTACTGTCCTTGGGTGTCACGTTTGACATTGTGATAGCAATGTGTTTCTCTTGTATGAACCTATTTATTCCTACTGTCCTTTGTGTCATGTTTGACCTTGTGATAGCAACGTTTTCCTCCTGTATGAACCTATTTATTCCTACTGTCCTTGGTGTCACGTTTGACCTTGTGATAGTAACGTTTTTCTCTTGTATGAACCTATTTGTTCCTACTGTCCTTGGTGTCACGTTTGACCTTGTGATAGCAACGTTTTCCTCTTGTATGAACCTATTTGTTTCTACTGTCCTTGGTGTCACGATTAATTTGGTGATAGCAACGCTTTCCACCTGTATGAACCTATTTGGTCCTACTGTCATTGGTGTCATTTTCATTTCGTGATAGCAACGCTTTCCTCATGTATGAACCTATTTATTCCTACTGTCCTTGGTGTCACGTTTGACCTTCTGATAGTAATGTTTTCCTCTTGTATGAACCTATTTGTTCCTACTGTCCTTGGTGTCACGATTAATTTGGTGATAGCAACGCTTTCCACCTGTATGAACCTATTTGGTCCTACTGTCATTGGTGTCATGTTTCATTTGGTGATAGCAACGCTTTCCTCATGTATGAACCTATTTGTTACTACTGTTCTTGGTGGCACGTTTTACCTTGTGATAGTAACGTTTTTCTCCTGTATGAACCTATTTGTTCCTACTGTCATTTGTGTCACGTTTGACTTTGTGATGGTAATGTTTTCCTCTTGTATGAACCTATTTGTTCCTACTGTCCTTTGAGTCATGTTTGACCTTGTGATAGCAACGTTTTCCTCTTGTATGAACCTATTGGTTCCTACTGTCCTTGGTGTCACGTTTGACCTTGTGATAGCAACGTTTTCCTCCTGTATTAACCTATTTGTTCCTACTGTTCGTGGTGTCATGTTTGACCTTGTGATAGCAGCGCTTTTCTCCTGTATGAACCTATTTGTTCCTACTGTCATTTGTGTCACGTTTGACTTTGTAATAGTAATGTTTTCCTCTTGTATGAACCTATTTATTCCTACTATCCTTGGTGTCACGTTTGACCTTGTGATAGCAACGTTTTCCTCTTGTATGAACCTATTTGTTCCTACTGTCCTTGGTGTCACGTTTGACCTTGTGATAGTAACGTTTTTCTCTTGTATGAACCTATTTGTTCCTAATGTCCTTTGAGTTATGTTTGACCTTGTGATAGCAACGTTTTCCTCTTGTATGAACCTATTTGTTCCTACTGTCCTTGGTGTCCTGTTTTATTTGGTGATAGCAACGCTTTCCTCCTGTATGAACCTATTTGCTCCTACTGTCATAGGTGTCGTGTTTCATTTGGTGATAGCAACGCTTTCCTCGTGTATGAACCTATTTGTTCTCACTGTCCTTGCCCTTGGTGTCATGTTTGATCTTGTGATAGCAACGCTTTCCTCCTGTATGAACCTATTTGTTCCTACTGTCATTGGTGTCATGTTTCATTTGGTGATAGCAACGCTTTCCTCATGTATGAACCTATTTGTTACTACTGTTCTTGGTGGCACGTTTTACCTTGTGATAGTAACGTTTTCCTCCTGTATTAACCTATTTATTCCTACTGTCCTTGGTGTCACGTTTGACCTTGTGATAGTAACGTTTTTCTCTTTTTCTCCTGTATGAACCTATTTGTTCCTACTGTCATTTGTGTCACGTTTGACTTTGTGATAGTAATGTTTTCCTCTTGTATGAACCTATTTGTTCCTACTGTCCTTTGAGTCATGTTTGACCTTGTGATAGCAACGTTTTCCTCTTGTATGAACCTATTGGTTCCTACTGTCCTTGGTGTCACGTTTGACCTTGTGATAGCAACGTTTTCCTCCTGTATTAACCTATTTGTTCCTACTGTTCGTGGTGTCATGTTTGACCTTGTGATAGCAACGCTTTTCTCCTGTATGAACCTATTTGTTCCTACTGTCATTTGTGTCACGTTTGACTTTGTGATAGTAATGTTTTCCTCTTGTATGAACCTATTTGTTCCTACTGTCCTTGGTGTCACGTTTGACATTGTGATAGTAACGTTTTCCTCTTGTATGAACCTATTTATTCCTACTGTCCTTGGTGTCATGTTTGACCTTGTGATAGTAACGTTTTTCTCTTGTATGAACCTATTTGTTCCTAATGTCCTTTGAGTCATGTTTGACCTTGTGATAGCAACGTTTTCCTCTTGTATGTACCTATTTGTTCCTACTGTCCTTGGTGTCCTGTTTTATTTGGTGATAGCAACGCTTTCCTCCTGTATGAACCTATTTGCTCCTACTGTCATAGGTGTCGTGTTTCATTTGGTAATAGCAACGCTTTCCACGTGTATGAACCTATTTGTTCTCACTGTCCTTGCCCTTGGTGTCATGTTTGATCTTGTGATAGCAACACTTTCCTCCTGTATGAACCTATTTATTCCAACTGTCATTTGTGTCACGTTTGGCCTTGTGATGGTAACGTTTTCCTCTTGTATGAACCTATTTGTTCTTACTGTCATTTGTGTCACGTTTGACCTTGTGATGGTAACGTTTTCCTCTTGTACGAACCTAGTTGTTCCTACTGTCCTTGGTGTCATGTTTGACCTTGTGATAGCAACGTTTTCCTCTCGTATGAACCTATTTGTTCCTACTGTCCTTGGTGTCATGTTTGACCTTTTGATAGTAACGTTTTTCTTTTGTATGAACCTATTTGTTCTCACTGTCCATGGCGTCACTTTTGATCTTGTGATAGCAACGTGCTCCTCCTAGATGAAGATATATGTTCGGACTGTTCTTTGTGTCATCTTGATTTTTACCTTTTGATAACTGTTCAACTTGTATGAACCTATTATCAAATACAAAACTAAGCAACATCATTTTAATAAGGTGTCAAATTACATGTGAATAGTATATCGTTGTGGTATTTACGTATAGATATATGAATGAGTTGGTGATATGTACGTGTCTGTATTCTCCATTGAAACAGAAAACGAATATTTGTGCAATTATAACCATTTACATAAATAAAATCCATTGGCAAATGGTTGAAAATATATAATAAAAACGTAGATATCAAATTTAGTGCGCACAATTGAGGACAGTGGGCTTAGAATGATCAACCATCTTTATTGTTCTATTGTCGGTAAGGTATACAAAGTCTGAGCCCGATTCCATGGGAACACGTGTTAACTCAATATCTTTAGTGGGTACTTTACCTGGTACTCCCTGTCATGACGTGATACAAGTGATGTTAAGTTGTGTGATCCTCCTGGTTCATACAGTTCTGGTACTCCCTGTCATGACGTGATACAAGTGATGTTAAGTTGTGTGATCCTCCTGGTTCATACAGTTCTGGTACTCTCTGTCATGACGTGATACAAGTGATGTTAAGTTGTGTGATCCTCCTGGTTCATACAGTTCTGGTACTCCCTGTCGTGACGTGATACAAGTAATGTTAAGTTGTGTGATCCTCCTGGTTCATACAGTTCTGGTACTCCCTGTCATGACGTGATACAAGTGGTGTTAAGTTGTGTGATCCTCCTGGTTCATACAGTTACATTTTCATGTAAAAGTTATCTGGTACTTGAAAACATGTTATATCGTGGTATGTTCGACTAGCCAAACATAGTCTGTCTCTAGAAACGTTATATTAAGTTATTCCATGACAATTATGGTGCCTATTTGACTGTTTGTACGATATTAAAACATGTGTTATGTGATAATTGTATAATAATATATGACTTTTATGAATTGTTGTATATAACAGAAAATAGATAAAATATATCATGTTCCAAAGTCTTTCTACTTTTATTCTCAATATCCGGTACTAGTATCCAGCCAAAGGCCCAATTGTTACTACTCGGCCATTCTCGCTACCCTGCAAATAACCTCGTATGCATTAGGTGTATAAATCGCACTACTTTTCACATGTCAGTTACATGAAAGTTTGATAAAGTTATATTTTAAACAATTTTCTATATTTCAATTATTTTCATGGATAAAAGTTAAGTTTTAATTAGTTTTACATGATTATATTTTGCTTAGTATGTCTTCCCTATTGGATTTTCGTGGACTATATTTTTTTGCGGCTTATATATAACTAACTTCCGGCAAACAATTTAAGAAGAATTTCTACTATCTACGTACGAGGTTATTTGCAGGGCAGCGAGTATTTACGATTGGCCAAAGGTCGTGTGAGCTTTTCTGATCGAAAGTGTTTGGTGTCTGTCTCTCCTTCCATCCGTATGTATTAAGCTCTTCAGAACCACTAGTCTACATACCTAGACATCAAACTTTACACATGTTACTCTAAGGTATGGGAGAATCTTTTTAGGGGGAAGGGGCGAAACTGAATATGACTGTCCTGATCTCGGATTGGTGAACATAATGTTGAAATCTTCTCCAAAACTGCATACTTACATTAAATGTTCCTTCATAGGTCCTAGAAAGTGTTGTTACATGTCAGAGCGATTCTAAATTCACGATATCCACACTGTGCAAGGATGTGTCCGAGACATTATAGACTTCTTTACTGCTTTTGAAGTCACTTGGTTTGTCAGAAATGTGCTTCGTGGAGTTCTGAAGATATTTGGTTACCTGTCCGAGCGATTCAACATTCAAGATGGTTGTACTTGGCCTCTGATTGGCAGTATCATATTATATTTGCCAGAAAGAGATCTTAATAATGGACATTGATAAAGTTAGTCATTCGCTACATAAATTAAACAACTACAGGATTGGGATAAATGGAATTCCTGAATTGAATGTTTTTTAGCAACAGGACACAAGCTGTGATAATTTAAGGTAACAAAAATCAACCTATGTCCCGGTTGAATCTTGGTGGTCCAATAGCCCTAGTATTTTTCTGTATTGTATAAACGATATTTTTTAAGTCGACATTCTACCAAGTACAAACGATACCGTTGCATACATGGCTATAAAATCAACTGTCGATACACAGCATTTACATCAAGACAAACCTGCAATATGGGAAAGAACATGTCAAATGGCTTTTCTGCCAGACATATATACATGTACCGCCCTGTATGTCACTCGAGATAAAAATCCGATCAAATTTAGTTAGACTCCCCGTTGTCATCTACTCGAGTCACTGAGAAGAGCCAAATATCTTGGTCAAACAATCAGACCAGATTTAAAATGGAAAGATCGTGCAAGAAAAAACTGAAGATACCAAAGAGGTAACCAAGTCGAAAATCGAAGGACAAACAATACAATGGCCAAAAAGGACAAAGCGGGATCGACATATCACTACTCAGAAAGCTATAGATGAACCCCACTAAGAACCGAGGGTGACCTCAGGTGCTCCGGAAGGATAGGCGATTCCTCTTGCACTAATGGCACCTGTCGTGTCACTCTTGTTACAAATCTGGTGGTTAAATCATGTATGCGAAAAGGACTTGTTTGCAAATAACGTCTGCATGAATGCCTATCAATCACCTTGACTTTCTACGTCGAAACAATTTTCATATTTTTGTTTTTTCATCAATTTCATTTTCATGAAAGGTATTTTATTTTTACTATTTGTTTTCTTTGTTTGGTTGTTTTTGTTTTTGTTTTTTTTATAAATTTATACCAGCGCTCCATCTAGGTGGGGAGGTAGTCTGTTTTACCTCTTTCTGTCTGTCCTTCCGTCCGTCCCAAGATATTTTTCTCAGCAACTATTGATCGCAGAAATCTGATATTTGGTCACAAGCTTCATAAAGGTATGCTATATTATGGGAAGCGTTTTTGGATCCGTCAGATTCCTACTTCCTGTTTGCCGACTTAGTTGGTTTTTATACACATTGAACATATATGCTGGGGTATCATAAGTGAGCATTAGCTCACAGTTCATCTTGTTTTTTCATAAATATTTTTCCAATATTTTTTTGTTTAAATTTATTCCAATAAATTTCAGTATTTTCTTATGAATATTTTTTCATGTTTATTTTCATTTTTTTCTTTTATTTTTTTTCATTTTTCTCTGTTTTATTGCTGTTTTTCCCTTAACAAAAAACAATATTTTCATCAATTTCCTTTTTTCACAATACCTTTTTCATGAAGGATATTTTTTAATTATTTTTTGGAGAATTTTTCATTTTTGATAGATTTATTCTACCATTTTTTTATTAAATATTTTATAATTATTATACAAAAAATGTATATACATTGTATAGTATATATATTTATCATTCATTATTTTTTCCATCAATTTTTCTTTTGCTTTTAAAAAGAAATGAAAATTTAAAAAGATCATAAAGTAAGAAGAAATACAGTGACAATTTTTGGGAAAAAAAAGAAAAAACTTTATAAAAGGTTTTTAGTAAAAATTATTGAAAAAATATATGGAGTAAATAAACCTTAGAGAATACCAAAGGGGTAATCAAAAATGACCAATCCAGAAAAACTGGCAACACATGTCACACAAGACGAGGAAAAACAAACCACTATACCGGTATTTGTTGGACACCACTATATGCAAACAAACACAAATAACTTAATTATAAATAAGACATGAGCCCTCCTACAAACAACTGGGGGTAAAGAGGAAACCAACATCGTTTTATGTGGAAATCGTAACGGACATGACAACACGGAACTCAGAACGTAAAGACATATAATAGGACAACACAAACAATCTAAAAAGATGAGCAACACGGATCCCACCAAAAAGACCGGGGTGAACTCCGGGCGTAGCCAGAATAATGGAGAAGTATAGGCATAAGCTTTTTCGGCGAGGGGTCTGGTGCCGCACAAGGCGATCCATGGGGTGAAGACTCCCGAAAGCTCATGGGTTATTCAACAGAAAGGGTGACGTTTTTGATCAGTTTGGAAGTGCTTTTAACAACATAAAATTAAGATTATTTTGTCCCTTTTAGACTATACCACTCCAGACTAACTTGAACTTGAACGTCCTTGACTACCCAGACAGACCTCTCTCGGACAGACGGATGGTCACGTATTGGGCCTCGATCAGCTGTATAGGCCCTCAGCGTTGCCTCGGGCCTATACAGCTTACCTCGACCCAATACGACTGCCTCGGACATAATACAGGCTTGATATGAAAATACCCATTTAATAACACTATAATAAGGTAATTACAGCCGGTCCATTATGGCTTTACCGGTCCATTACGGCTTTTAGACGGTCCATTATGGATTAACAGGGCCATTATGGCATACAAGTAGAGACCGATCACGTTTTTTATGCATGATATTGTTTATCAACAACACGAAAAATACATTTTTCGAGACAAAGGTTTTAAAGACAAAACACGTATCATTTTTGAAATATATCTATAATGCGCTATTGATTTCCTACCGGACATTCGGACCAGTGTCATTGAGAAATTTACCGGTCCAACACGAGATTTACCGGTCGCGGTCCATCTGATCGGTGTCAATTTCGACAGCTGAGGTGTTTTCCATAATAAAATGAGGGGCCCGGGTGACTCAATGAGTTAGGTCGTTGGATCTAACAGCTCATACAAGCCTATCACCAATACGGCGTGGGTTCGCGCCCGGCTTTGTAAATTACAAAAAGAGTGCACCCGACTCGCAGCCGCAAGTGATAAAGTTTACCAGTTGCTTGCCCATGGTCGGTGGTTCTCTCCGGGTACTCTGGATTCCTCCACCACTAAAACTGGTCGCCATGATATAGCTGAAATATTGTTCAAAGTGCGTTGTTGATTGTTATGTCATGTCGAAAGCGTTCCCCGATTCCAAATTTATAAAATACTGCCAGGTGGCAGTAGTATATACAGTTAAAAACTATTTACACTTGTTTGCATCTAATCTTTCATGGCAGCCACTTTCGCCTTGAAAGTGGTAAGTGTTCCGGCGGATACAATGTCTGGTTGAAGTGAGTTCCAATCCCTGATGGTGTGCGGGAAGAATGAGAACTTTCTGTAGTTACTGTTGGAATTTGGTATTTGGAACGAGAGGTTGTGCATATTCCTGGTAAGTCGACTTGGTGGTGTTAGTTTGTTCTCCGTACTAATTGCTACTTCTTTGTTTTGTATTTTGTAGAGCATGTTGAGTCTTGCTTCCTTCCTTCTACTTTGTAGGGTTTTCTATTTTAGTGTGTCTAGCATGGTGCCTACACTGGATCTATTCCCATGTTTATTACAAACGTACCTGGCTCCTCTGCGCTGGACCATCTCAATGGTATGTATGTTCTTCTGCGTATACGGGTCCCATACTGTCGAGGCGTACTCAACTATAGGTCTTACACGTGAGTTGTATGCATTTTGTTTTGTCGTTGTTGATCAGATATTTAGGTTTCTACGTAGGAATCCAAGTGTTTTGTTGGCTTTGCCACATATGCTGTTGATGTGGTTTGTCCTGCGGAGGTCTGATGTAATGAGACAGCCAATGTATTTTGCATTATTCACAGACTTTAAATAGAGTCTGGCCACGTAGTTTGTATTCGAACTTTATGGGGTTAGCTTTTTTGCTGATGGTCAGTACGTTACACTTATCTGGATGAAATTCCATTTTCCATTTTTTCTCCCATATTCCGAGTTTGTTGAGGTCCGATTGTAGATCTACTGCATCGGCCTCTGATGTTACTGCCAGGTCATCAGCAAGTAATCTTACAGTTGATTTGAGACCGCACGGCATGTCATTTATGTAGGAAAGGAACAATGATGGTCCTAGTACAGAGTCCTGTGTCTATGTCGATATAGCTGGATATTTCTCCGTCAACAACTACAGCTTGGGATCTATCAGACAGGAAGTTTTGTATCCATGCAATTATTCTTGTCTTAAAATGTGTTATTTCGTGAAGAAATGCTTTCTTTAAAAAAAAAAACCTGGTGTACTGTAAATTATTATTTAGTGTACATGTTGCTTTCACTGTTCTTTAGGGGTGGCAGTGTCTAATCAGCAATTGGTCACTTGATGCAATATATATCTACAACACAATGAAATAAAACTCCACAAGAAAATCGAAATCTCTTTATTTTAAAATAATATCAGAATTATGTCGAGAACAAGCCGTGTTGTAACAGTGAAAAAATAAGTTATAATGTCGTGTTTGCTTAATTTTGAAGTTCATATGATAAGCTGACTTATACAAATCTCCATCTCGTCCTCAGAGTTATGCTCACAGTGTACCTACATATACATCAAATATATATGTCATTCGGGCGTAAATTTTCCACTTCAACATTAATGGTGGGAATTTTTAAACTACATAATGTATATAATACATGTATATTATTAATATGCCATATTTTTAAATGTTTGTAATATCTAAATTGTTAATTGAGTAGTCATTACATAGTTAGGATCTTTACGGTGTAAAAGAAAATGTAATTCGTCCTCTAGAAATTTACATGTTGGACATAATTATTCATGTCTCCCTTTTTCAATCAGCCAATTATAGTCACTAGTTCTAATCTTTGCTGTAAACTGACTCTTTCTACATGCAGTTAGAAGCACACAAATAGCGTTTTGAAGATTTAAACTTTTTTCATCCAATTTGATGCAGTTTTTTGCGCAATGTTCATCTTTATGGGCTTTTGATAGGACATAATTTTGTTAACCATTTTATTTGTATAAGGAATCCAAATTCCAATTTTCTCATATTTTTAAGATACATGTATATAGAAATTTTATTGTTAAGCCAATTTTGCCGTGGTTTTTATTCTTTGAGTTGATTTTGCTGAGAACTTTCGGTAGTATGTCGACAGATTTCTTCCATCATTTACCTTTGCTGAGATCAGCCCCTATGAGAGGGGATTCAGCCGATATATCGGTCCGGGTCCCGGAGATCCAAGAAAGGGCCTGTGACTATCTATTCTTGATTTTTTTCATTTTGTTCTTGTTGTATTTTCTACTATTTTCAGTTTATTTAGAAAAATGATTATGAAAAATTCACTTAGACTTCTGAATTATGTTTGTCACTGCTTCGTATAAAGTATCTGTTATCTGGACATTCTGCTGCACAGAAATAAAGCATTTATGAAAGCTTAACAGTGGTTTTATTGGACCTCAAATCCTCAATTTTGAAAAAAATGTCAACCCTATCCCCGGGGCCCAACATAGTCTTGTTCCGCTTTGCAAAATTTATCTTGGAGGCCCTGGCAGAGATAAAATTGCTGAGCAAAAAGCTCATCTTAATGACGTAATCATGAGTCAATAAAGAAAATGATCTATCTATTTTATTTTGGTAAAAGGGCTAGAATTAAGGGTTTAATTCCGAAATTACACATATTTTGAAGAAATTATATATACAATTTATATTCATCATCTAATTTGACTTGTTTGACGAATATTTTTTCTTTGAATTGATTGTGAAAACGGTTTCATGTTGTATTCCAATGGATTTCCTATATCAGTTTAGTTATGGTGTTCGAGTTAATCTTGGTTTAAAAAAAACTGGTGCAAGAAGAACCGGACTTGTCGACTTACAGCTGTCGTATCAGGCTGCACGGAGTTGTATATCTGATTCACTCTGCAAATCTAGCGGACCCCACTTTCTTAGGGATTACACTCACAACGAGGAAACTATGTCTTACTTCTATAGTCCAGATTGCTTGAAGGCGGTATAACATAGTATCCTATCAATGAATTTTATTTTTCTCAGAAACTAAACATGACTGAAACTGTGTACATATAATCACTGGACGACTGGATGGTCTTTAACGAAAAAAAAATTGTGCCGATCAAAAACCTAAGATGGCTACCACAACACGACATGTAGTTTTATTTAGAACCATATAGGATTATGAATAAAAGGCATTTTCTCAAATACTACATTATTGCCGTAGCCAAAACAGCACTCGCATAATCAATAACCAAGTGAGCGATACATGTTCTGTTGAATGAGCTCCAAATGATAAATTTTCTTCTATATCATGATGAGATGATGATGATATCGACCAACACGCCCAGTTAGAGTTTTATAGTGCCAGCTCACAGATACAGCAAATTCCAACTTCACATACACGTGTAGTTTGATTAAACCCCGACCAGTAGAACACTCATGATCTAAGGCACACTATCTCTCTATCTATCTATCTCTCTCTCTCTCTCTCTCTCTCTCTCTCTCTCTCTCTTTTGTGCATACCTGATGAAGTTGATTCCAAAAAACAACAACAAACAAACCGCATCCTGCGCACTAGATGTTATATCTACGAGTTTTTATTATATCTATACCATTTCTTATTAATTAAAGCTTAGTGTTATAAATGCATATATAGGTTAATATATAATTTCATTTCACAAGAATGGTCTTGGATATAAATAATTAGGTGTTAACATTTAATTTTAGTCTTATATATATATATATATATATATATGAATGAAACATTAAAACAAACGAGTACGGTAGATCGTGGGTTTAAACCCCTATCGGTTCAAACCAATCGGTTTTTTTGCTTCTCTGCTAAGCACGAAGCATTAAGGAGAAAGAGCAAAGACTGGTTGACTCAGAATCATGATAATGTGTCCGATTAGGGCGAGACGTCTGTCTGCGGACTGTTGTTTCAGTGAACTACACTATAAAAATGCAACTAAGTGTGTTGGTCTGGTACGTGTATAGCAACTGAGTTGTGATTACGACAACCGAAACATAAGATATGAAGCTTGTTGTAGTATCATTTATCTCAAGTGTACTGGGATAGCTATGATCTATAGGGTCCAGGTGGCTCAACTAGTTAGGTAGTTGGATTACCTAACAACTCATCATTATATAAGCATATCACCAATACGGCGTGGATTCGCGCTCGGCTTTGTAAATTACAAAAAATGCTGCACTCGGATTTGATTTGTTTTTTCGTGTTTTAATGCCACTTTCAGCAGTATTTCAGCTATATCATGGCGACCAGTTTTAGTGGTGGAGGAAGCCGGAGTACCCGGAGAGAACCACCGACCCTGGGCAAGCAACTGGTAAACTTTATCACTTGCGACTGCGAGTCGAGTGCACCCTTTTTGTAATTTACAAATCTGGGCGCGAGCCCACTACGTATTGGTGATAGGCTTGTATGAGCTGTTAGATCCAACGACTTAACTCATTGAACCACCCCGACCCCCGGATGCACTCGGATTGCAGCCGCAAATGATAAAGTTGACAAGTTTCTTGCCCACGGTCGGTGGTTCTCTCCGGGTACTCCGGCTTCTTCCACCACTAAAACTGGTCGCCATGATATAGCTGAAATATTGCTGAAAGTAGCTTTAACAAAATAAATCAAATCAAATCAAATCAAATCAAATCAAATCAAATCTGTGATCTATAACTTTATTAAACCCTTAATTAATTAATGAGAGTGTAGCAAACTGTCTTTTCATTTTGAATGCTTACAAGAAAACGCCAGTCTTACAAGTTATCGTGACAATTTAGATGGCACTATAAAATAAAAGATATTTCTATATATGTTAATAAATGTGTTTTTATCTAATAATTAGTTGCTTACGAATGTGGACAAGTTCATTATTAATATTTTTAACAAATTAATAATGATAATAATAATTTACACTTTGTTTTATATATATATTAATTTGATGTTTACATATCCAGTTCTAATTTTATTATATGGTTGTTTGACTTTAACTTTATCAATGTGAGTATTCTGATTTCTACTCACGTTTGTCCATTGGTCATACTGCTTTATGAATAGTATTTTTGTCTAGTTCTGACCAGTTTTATCTTGATATCTGGCTATATAATCTCTGTAACTTTATTATATTGTCAATGCGGAACATGGTGAACTGAGAGAAACATATAGGCCGTCGCCAGCAATTATAAGGTATTGTGTACATTTATTTATTTTACTCTTTAAGGTTAATTTTCTAATTGTAATATCTATTTGTGTGAATATTTGCAATAAGAATAATTTATTTGATTCTTATTCTACTTAAGTTTTCTAATTGGTTTGAATAAATATTTGATATATAGTTTCATTTTATTGATGACCTGTTGCCCTTTTCACAAAAAAATTGGAAGTATTGTCCTAACTTTTTCACTTAAGATTATCGTACGACAATTCCTAAATCATTTTCACAAAGATTATCTTAAGACAAATTTTAATCTTACGACTAAAATTACACTTACGATAAAAATTCTTCCTTAGGTGTACTCGATACAACATTATATGATGAAGTTTGTCAATGACTTGCGACAGTTCGATGGTTTTCTCCGGTACTCCAGTTTTCTCCACCAATAAAACTGACTGCCATAATATAACTGAAATATTATTGAAAGGGGCGATAAACACCATAAACCATCTCCAAGAGCAATCCAAATCATTTTTATTGCATGTAGAGTCTTTGCATTGCTTTCAATATTATCTGAACTATGATTTTTCCGAAAACTTTGTGAAAAAAGACCAAAGTGGTCCCTTTATCACAGACAGTCTCAGAGAAGATACAAAAACTAAGAAACCATTTTAAATCAGACTAACGAATGACATTAAAAAAATCTCAAGAGATGCGAAATTATTATTATTATTNTTTTATGTTATGATGATATTACCAAAACAAATTGTCTCCTGCGATTTACATTTACAATGGTTATTATTTTAATTCTGCAAATTTCTTAACAAATTGTATTTGCAGAAGTTTGTCAATGTTTAAATACGATAGATATATTACAAATAGCCTTATCATTACAAAATATATCAATAAAATATATCAACATAAAAGTAAATATCTACTTTTGACAGCCAGGTTTCCAAAAGGGAGATAATTTAAACACAAATCGAACACACCCGTTATACAATATCCCCGAAAGAGCTCAAATCTTTGGTCACGTGCATATCATTTGCATTACTGTTGTTAACAACAGTAATTATCTGCTGTCAAATATTTTGCGATTTCTCAGAAATTCTGCTTTTGAGCGGATTTTTAATGTTATGCAGTTGATTTTAGTTAAATTAAGTGGCATATTAAGTAAAAATATTTAATCCAAAAATTCCATGATATTCGCCTTTCATATTACTTTAAATAGACAGTTCGTATACATGGAATAACAGTATCTATACAAAATATCTATACTACACTCGAAGGTGTCCCTGGTTTGTGGAGTTTACCTAGTTTTTCTGATGATTGTGGTGTAGTAGAACTCAAGTTTCGTAAACGCATCGACGGCGTTCGACAATTAACATCTACATGTACCTGTTCTACACTAGACATATATAAATACAATTGCTCAATCAATTTGTTTACACCTTCATTATTGATATGAACTCCACTTGGGTCATTGTTAAATAAATATATATTGGCATTACCTTCTTGATTACAAAGAGTACTATGTATGTCAATAAGGGAGATAACTGGATCTTTCTTACATATTTTGAGAATGAATGAATTTACAATTTTTTGTAGTTTCATTTAACCTGGTAATATTTTGACCTTTTCCCTTTCTAGGTAAAATTGAGCATATACCAATTTTTTTTTATAACACCAGGAAAGGCAAGTGTGACACAATTTATAGCATGTGTTACATTAATGTTAACTACATCAGGATCAGTACGATTCCTGGTCACATCATTTGTACCTAAACAAACCACAATATTGTCAATACATTTGTTTGACTCAAAACCAATAGATTTAGCATTGGAGACTATCTCCTCAATATTATCAAGTGTGCTTCCTGAAATAGAAACATTTATAATATTGTCATCAAATACACCAAGCTTTTTACAATTGGACGCACCCAATAGCAAAGTATTTTCAATAGCACGAACGTTTTCAATGTCAGACGCATGGCTTACACTTATTTCATCATCTTGTCGGCCTTCTATGATGTCAGCGGTATAGTCTCCATAATCTTGTCGCATCTCGGGTCCATTTTGTATTGGTCACAGTTACTCTTAATATGTCCCTCTTTTTTACAATAATTACATATTGTAGATTGCTTACATTGTGTTGCAATATGCCCACGCTCATTTTAATTGTAGCAAACTCGTTGTTGTTCTGGTTTGTCCCTACATCTGACTGATGGGTGGTCGGTTCTACCACAGTACGTACACACAGTGCGATTGTTATCTGCGAAGATACGTACATCGTGCCTTCCAAAACTTGTTCTATTTGGAATTAACGGAATACAATTTAGTAATTGAACATATCGTGTACCATTTTCGATGATTGTCTCACGTATATAACCTCGTTTGATGGAACCTTCGACCACTTGACCAAACTTAGCAAGGTGAGTGGCTAAGAATTTGTCGGTAATTTCATATGGAAGGCCTTTAATTGTAATGTTAGTTAGTTGTTTATCGACATCAACAAATTTGACATATCTGTTTTTAATTTCGATCCCCTTCGCTAGTAATCTCTCCTTACATATCTGATCTTTGAGTGTTACTACACATAGTCGCTCTCAGTAATTTGTACCGATTTAATGTTATCTCGTATGACTTCAGATTCAATATCACAGAGAACGTCTTCATGTCTCAAACCCTTGAGGAATCGTGTAAAAAATGTATAGATAAAAGTCTTTTTACCTTGTTTACCATGGCTAGTGAGTTGTGGTCAATCAGTTAATAACATCAACAAAGAAAATTTTTGTAAAGTGCAAATCTCTTGTAAATCAATGTTTTTGGTTGTATTTTATGTTTAAACTGGCATATCCACTATACGCAATCATAATCCTGGAACAACGTACACTTACTCCAGAATAAAATAAGAATTTAACCAAAATTTCGGAGCTAGAAAAACACAACCATTGCACATCAAGGGCAGACAACTCCTCTAATACATTATATTATAAATATAAAAGCAATATCGACACAATATTATTGGATCCAGAAACTTCCAGTCCTATAGCGTCTGTTCATACAAAACTTTTATAAGCGGTGTCGATGTCTAGAAGAAAATCCCGTAATCGTGTTTTTATTAAAAAAAAATATAATAATAATAAGGCAGTGGCTATTTTGCCGGCACCAAAATAAGCACAAAAATGGTAAATGGCTATTTTGCCGGTACTGATTATTATAGGTGATTAATATAAGGTGTAAGATATAAAAATCATAATGGAAGAACATTTATTACAAATATACAATGGAAAATAAGAACAAAGTACATAAACTAAAATATAAGAATTACTAGTATTATTGTGAGCACAGCTCACTAAGATATACCAAAGCACCCGTTCCCCACATCTGTCCAACCTATTTCCATAACCAAAACATCAAGTAGAAACTGATTGTTCCGACCAAAAATGAAAGGGACCTTCCTCTATTACCCAACCAATGATTGTTTAGTAAAGTTTCACCAGATTCCATCATACATTACTAAAATTTTCCTATGACATTGTATAAAATATAAGACCCCTATATATAGCTAACTCTGGAACAATAAAAGTGAATATCATCAAAAATGGAAGAGACCCTTCTCTCTTCATGAATAAACTACTGCTCAAATTTCAAAATATTCTGAGAAACACTACTCAAGTTACCATACGACATAGGGTAAAAATCCTATTTTCCGTCATATTAAGTACAATAACTCTGGAACGGCAAAAGTGAAAATCGTCAAAAATGAAAGGGATCCTCCTCTCTTCACCGGTAAACTGCTGATAAAATTTCAAAACATTCTGAGAAACACAACTCAAGTTATCGTACGACATAGGATTTGTCTACAGACGGACGGACACATGGTGAAACCAGTATACCCCCCCCCCCACAACTTCGTTGCGGTGGGTATAATAAATAAAATGCTTAGTCAGAATCAATAACTATTAAAAGATAAAGAAATATTAAGATATCAAAACAGTGTAATTTAGAAAATTAAATTAATGAATTAAAATTT
Organism: Gigantidas platifrons; assembly: GCA_002080005.1. Classification (NCBI taxonomy): domain Eukaryota; kingdom Metazoa; phylum Mollusca; class Bivalvia; order Mytilida; family Modiolidae; genus Gigantidas; species Gigantidas platifrons. Next base: position 236 of record MJUT01059000.1, on the reverse strand, counting down.
TAAACTTAAATAAAATGCTTAGCCAGAATCAATAATAATTAAAACTATTAAAAAAAGAAAGAAATGCAAAAAACAATGTATTAAAATATCAAAACAGGGTAATTTAGAAAAAATTTCAAAACATTTTTGTTTTGTTTTAATAATGGTAATTCTATAATAATCAGTGCCGGCCGGCAAAATAGCCATTTACCATTTTTGTCTAAGTCTAAGTCTAAGTCTAAGTCTAAGTCTAAGTC
>MJUT01058999.1:0-14761 GCA_002080005.1 Gigantidas platifrons | reverse complement strand
AAATGTTGAATTGGTACATAAACATCTTTATTTTTACATTAACGTTTGGTCTATAAAATATCTGAATACAAATGTTTCAATCATATGTAAAATACCTCATTTAACTACAGTAATATATCGTATTATCGTATGAACTTTAACCCCCCCCTTTCCCCACCCCTGCATTTTTTCTTTTTTTTTTTTTGTTCCAGCGCAGGAATCCCAACTTTGGCTATCCTTTTTAGGTCTTTTGTTTTTATTGCTCCCCAAGACTTAAATTATTAGACTTTCCAATATTTCTGATTTTATCGTACCTAATGGAGTAGTGTGCACTAAATTAGATATCTACGTTTTTATCACAAAGGATGGATATATGATTTAGTGTCTTCGTCAAGATGTACAAATCCTCTGCTAGTTGTCTGGGTGGAATAAAAAATTACTAGGCTTTAAGATGTGACGAACATGAATGGATCGTTTAAGAAGTTTAAGAATTCAAGCCTCCTTGTACGTAATTCAGAGTATAGCTCCTAATGAGCACCAGTTTGTTTAGAGCAATCGCTGTTGGCTCGCCCATTGCAAAGCAAATTATGTGTACATATTTATTATATGAGTATTTCCTCTGCCAATCTTATTTCCGCCCATATACAATATGAAGAGTTTGAAGATATCAAAGGGGGTAATCAGAATCCGTATATCGAAGAAGAACAGACAACACAATCGCCAAAAGAAACAACGATCTACAAAACATACACATAAAACTAAAGATCGAGTAACACGAATCCCACCAAAAAAAACCGGGGGTTAATTCAGGTGCTCTTGAAGTGTAACAGTTCCTTCTCTACTAGTGGTACCCGTCGTGTTTTTCTGGTTACGTGAATGAGGAAAGGACCGGGAAGTGCTTACGACAAGAGGAACATATCTGTGGTCATTTGTGACACAGATACTCCATAACGGTCAACCATGTCATGGTGGCAACCGAAATATTTTCGAAGTCATTGCTTCAACTTAACCAAGAGGAACCCTTGGTTCAGTAGCATCCTTGTTAGCAGCAACCCTTTATCAAGGACATCCTGATAGGAGCCACAAGCTCTGGAATACCGTATCAATTGTGAGATATATACTCAATATGCTGGAATGTTGCTACATATAAGTGGAAATTTCACAATGGAAAAATTGAAATCATCTCTTTTGTCGTAAAGTTTCGTTCTTAACCGCCCATAACTGTCAATTTTGAGGTGTGTGTCAATGTATAGAACAGACCTATCAGTATCTGTGATATCTTTTATTTCAAGCTCAATGGGATAGTAGTCGAGTGCGATCAACAAAAACATCAATCCTAGAATTATATAGTGAAAGGGCATCATCTATATAGCGGAACTTGAAATTAAAGGATTGGGCTTCTTTCCGTTTTTTTTTTCAGAATCCCCTGTATTAGATCTGCCTTAAACTAATAAAGGAACAATTCGGCGAGAAGAGGAGCACAGTTTGACCCCATAGGCATGCCGACTGTCCGTTGAAAAACACATCTACAAAACATAACAAATATGTTGTCAATGAAAAACTGGAGCATGTTGATGGTATCAGTTTCAGAGAACGTTTTGGTAGAATCAGAGTGGTGTTTTACAAAATAAGATCTTTCTCTTCCTAGCACGAGGTACTTGTAGCTACGTTGGTCATTCCTTATTATGAAAAACAGTTGGACCAACTCCTTAATCTGTCCTTAATGAGGAATACTTGTGTAGTGGGTAGAGAAGTCAAATGTTTTAATGCTATTGCAGGAGGAGAGGAATCTAATGTGTATGTACTCTAACAAATCTTGACAGTTCTTCAGAATCCACATCATATTTGCATTATTAATGCTCCAATTTTCAGGAGGAGAGAATTATTATCCCCTTAACATATTAAACCCCGCCACGCTTGTGACACTTTTTTTTATTATTTGTTCATATTTGTATTGTTGTTGTGGTAACCAATTTTTTAGAAAAGAGAATTATAATCACATTGCCAGATTAAATCACGCCACGTTTGTGTCACTTTTTTATTGCTTGTTCATATTTGTATTGCTGTTGTGGACATCCAATTTTAAAAACGAAAGGATTATTATTCATTTAACAGATTAAATCCCGCCACGTATGTCTCCCTTTTTTCATATTTGTATTATTGATGCACATGCACAATTTTCAGGAGAAGATAATTATTATCTCATTAACAGATTAAATCCCGCCACTACTGTGTCACTTTTTTATTGCTTGTTCATATGTGTTTTATTGATGCATTTCACATGCACAATTTATAGAAGAAGAGAATTATTATCTCATTGACCAATTAAATCCCACTACGTTTATTGGTCATATTCTAAAACCAGGACTTTACTAGATTTCTATTGGTTACGTCGTGGTCCTGAATTCAGGAGAAAAGTAGTTACTAGTTTTGTTGATATTGGTAGAATTGTTGCATAACACTGAGCAATTAAGCTTTCTTTTTTAGCTTTCCTCGTTCATGTCTGGGTGGAAAAACAAATAACTAGGCTTTAAGATGTGACGAACATGAATGCATCGTTTTATAGAAGTTTACGAATACTAGCCTCCTTGTACCTTATTCAGAGTATAGCTCCTAATGAGCACCAGTTTGTTTAGAACCATCGCTGTTGGCTCGCCCGTTGCAAAGACAATTATATGTACATATTTATCATATGAATATTTCCTCTGCCAATCTTAATTCCGCCCATATACAATATGAAGAGTTTGAAGATATCAAAGGGGTAATCAGACTCCGTATATCGAAGAAGAACATGCAGACAACACAATGGCCAAAAGAAAAATAATAAAATGACAAACAACGATCTACAAAACATACACATAAAACTAAAAACACTAGATTAACACGACGGGTACCACTAGTGGAGCAGGAACTGCCTACCCTTCCGGAGCACCTGAGTTCACCCCGGATTTTAGTGGGGTTCGTGTTACTTGATCTTTAGTTTTAGGTGTATGTTTTGTAGATCGTTGTTTGTCCTTTTGTACTTTTTCTTTTGATCATTGTGTTGTCTGTTCTTCTTTGATATACAGATTCTGATTATCCTTTGGTATCTTCAAACTCTTTTTATAAACCTACTGTCCTGGTGACCATTGTGTTGTCTGTTCTTCTTTGATATACAGATTCTGATTACTCTTTGGTATCTTCAAACTCTTTTTATAGACCTACTGTGCTGGTGAATGTCCTATCAAACTTATTGACTAATCAACGGATTTGTTGCATGGGTAGCATGTCGAGTGCTACTGGTGGAGCAGAAACTGCCAACCAATCCAGAGCACACCATTTCACCTCGGCTTTTTAGAGTAGTTCGTGCTGCTTATTATTTCGCTTTCTGTGTAGTGTTTTGTCTGTCATTGTTTGTCTGCTTGTTCCTTTTTATACGCCCGTCTCGAGACGGGTCGTATTATGTGATTGGGTATGGCGGGCGGGTGGGCGGGCGTCCATACATGTTTCCGCACAATAACTTTAGTTCTGTATATCGCATCTTTACCAAACTTGGCCACATGATTCCCCTGTAGAAGGGGAAAACTCTTTTTATTTTGGGGTCATTAGGTCAAAGGCCAAGGTCACCGTTACTATAAATATAATTTTTGACAACAGGGTCGTTTCCACATGACAGCTTTAGTTCTGTATATTGGATCTCTAACAAACTTAACCACATTATTGCTCTGTGGAAGGGGATTAACCCTATTGATTTTGAGGTCATTATGTCAAAGGTCAAGGTCACCGCTACTATAAATAGAATGTTTGACAACATGGTCGTTTCCACATGATAACTTTAGTTCTGTATATTGGATCTTTAACAAACTTGGCCACATGATTCCCCTGTGGAAGGGGAAGAACCATATTTACTTTGGGGTCATTAGGTCAAAAGTCAAGGTTACCGTTACTATAAATAGAATTTTGACAACATGATCGTTTCCGCACGATAACTTTAGTTCTGTATATTGGATCTTTACCAAACCTGGCCACATGATTCCCCTGTGGAAGGAGAAGAACCTTATTTATTGTGGGGTCATTAGGTCAAAGGTCAAGGTCACCGTTAACCTCAAATGAATTAATTTTCCTGCTCACATGATTAGTTGTTTGTCTGAATTACCATTACACCGTTTGATAATTTATATAGACGGGAGTATTTTGTGATGCACACATTTCTTGTTCCTTTTGTCATTGCATTGTCTGTGCCTTTGTTTACGGTTTCTGATAACCGACTGGGAATCTTCAAGCTTAATTAGATGGAAAAAAAAACAAAATCAAGAGTCTTGAAAACATGTACATGTATTATGTCTCTCACGCGATATTAAAATAGTTTTTATGGTTGATTTATGGTGTTTAGCGCCACTTTCCACAATATTTCAGCTATATATCGTCGTGGTTGTCAGTTTTATTGGTGGAGGATATCAGAGTACCCAGAAGAAAACCACTGACCTCCCACAAGTCACTGACAAACTTTATCACATAATGTATTATCAAGTACACAACTCGATATTTAAAAAAAAAATAACCACATATTTGCATGTTTGCGTCAAACAATTACATGATTTACAAGTCGGGTTAACATTTGGTATCAAGATGTTACAGTTAACAAAGACACATCTAAAGGGCATTCAATCTTATTGAACGACACATTCAAGACGTATAAATTGTGTCTCTACCTTCGAGAAATGTTATCTTTTGTTATATCTATTTCTTAACATATTATTATAAAGCGGCATCAACTTTATACAAAAATATAAAATAATATATATTTTACGGAAGGACGTTAAAATGTGGCCGATTGTTTTCGTCCTGTTTGGCTGTCTTTGTCAATTTGTTCATGTAAGTATTTCTTTATTCCATATTTGTGCAGTAATGCAATTTTTTTTTTCTTATTTTCTTTTCTTTTATTTTATATTCTATTCCTTTTGTCTTAAGTTGATATAAAATTTGCTATAATAATCTAGTCAACTGTCCATTCTGTTTCAGTGGTGGTCAGTCGTTTACTAGGTTGATCCACCCTTCCCTCATTACTGTATAATTCTTATAGATTGTTGAACTTGTAAAAAGTTGTTTTCGTCCATAACATGCATGACATATTTAGCACTGAACATCAAGATTAATTCCCTAACCTTCTCCACCCAATGCAACCGCTTTATCATATGTGTCATCTCAACTGGATCAACTTACAGAGCGGGTAGTTAATCTTAAATAACCAAACTATGAACGTTAAGTTAATTTCTTTACATAGCAACTATCTCATTCAAGCAATGTCCCGATGTTTAACAAGCTTTAGCTACGATCGAACCCGAAAACTGTACACCGGAGACAGTCTCCAGGGATTTCAATAGAAGCCGGTAGACGGCGATTTTCGCCGTTTATTTAGAGAAAGACCGCCGGCTATTTTGTTGAAAAAAAAATTGAAATTGTATTTCAATCATGTCAATATTGTTGTCGTGTTTCGATAATAAATCTATATTTACGGCGCTTTATTTCTATATTGTTTTGCTTCCTGGAATAACAGTTTTTCGATATACTGTTTAATACACGTTTTTTCATTGATCGAGAGATTTGTTCACGACTAGTACTGTATCCCAGAGATTCTCAAACAAATCCGGTAAAAATAAATTTGGTCCGGAAAACATTGGTTTCCACCGGACCGACTATTCAGTATAAAATACAGGGTTTGTTGTATAATCGAGCCCTGTTTGATCTCCAATTTGTCCATAATTTATTTTGATCAAAACTAAAGTGAAATGCCAGATCAAAACTCTTTTCTTGTATCATTTCTCCATGCTTTGATGAAGTTGAAGGACATTCACATTGACAAAATTAAAGTCGCAATCTCAGAAATGCTTTAATGAAGGAAAATATCAATATTTGAAATTATAAGTACAATGCCTTCCCGGGAAAGACGTTTGAAAGAAACTGCAAAGAAAGTGTCAAAGGAAAACAAAAGTTTGACATCGTATTTTTCAACTTCGTAAGTTGATAAAAAAAAATGAGTTATTTCCCTTGAAACAAACCAAAATTAACAAAATCTAAATATGCCATTTACAATATTTTATTATCAAACACAATAAAACCACTTAAGTTTAATCTGAAATAAAATCCTGCCTTCTTAAACTGAAACAAAGACAATATTTAGCAACAACCAGTTCTATACATTACCTGTAGTAATAACACACATGCGTAAATAGACATCCATTACATGTACCTTTTCTTCCTTCTGTATTGACGTCCAGGTTTGGACCACCAAGTATATAACTTGTACTTATATGCACCTTATTTACACCCACAATATCGAATAAAAGGTAAAAATAAACCAGCATGGTTGTATCCAATATTAAAGATATTTTGACAAATTTTACAGTTATACCAGTGTTGTGGACAATACTGGTATAAATTGATCCATAATTTGCATAAGATCAATTATATCAAATTTTGTTCTACTTTGGGTTATTGTTTCCTTTTTTCTAGACAACATTCTTTAAAATGAAATGAAGCAAATGAACCACAGATTAACAGCTATATCATGGTACTTTATACAGCAAGTCATGAAATATTTTAAGTAACATAAGAAAATTACCTGTAGACATTTTAATCAGGGAGTAGACATTTTGGAAAAAAAAATGTCTAATTAACCAAAATTGACCTGTAGACATTTTGGGATGACCCCAGATTAACACATTAAAGAGAAAATTAATTTGATTCAGACCCCCCCGACACATTGCCCTTTTATTCACAGGTCGCACGCATAAAATTGCCCCTTTTCAGTTTTGCAACCTGCCCTTCTTAAATTCTAGCTAGAACACTGACAAGAATCACTCTGGACCGGACAGTCAACAATTATCGGAGGCGCATATCAATTTGGCAGCAAATTTAAACATGTCTTTTGTGCAAACTACGATAGAGGACTTGATTTAAGGTTTTTGGTAAATATTGAAACCTTTGAAATGGACAAATATCGAACACCGTACCGTCTCCATCGAATACAAGCGCTTTACCATCTGTGCTAAAAAGTGTCGTGGTCGTGATCGCATGCTAGTTAGATTTACATCACTAAAGTTGTGAGCTCGAATCCCACTCATTGCGAGGTGTACTCGATACAACATTATGTGATAAAATATATCAGTGACTTGCGGCAGATCGGTGGTTTTCTCCGGATATTCTGGTATCCTGCATCGCCACGATATAACTGAATATTGTGTTGAGCTAAAATATTATCAAACACCACAACCCTAACCCCATCTGTGCAATGCCGGATTTACCATTGTACATAGATGTGCTTAAGCACATGGCCCCATTGTCCAGGGGGCCCATTTTCCTGCCATTTTTTTTTTTTTTTTTACGATGGATGTTTCAGCTTATGTGGTTCAATTTTAAATTTGAAGGCGTTCTGTTTTGGAGCGATTCCATACATAATGACAGAGTTGATTGTCTATGGGAGTGTGCCACATTTAGGGCTCAAGTAATGGGCCTCATAACTTAACTAGCCCATGGCCTCATTTGTCCTAAATCCGGAACTCCATCTGCGCTAAGGCAGTTATCCACTGGAATATGCTTTCTGTGTACTGATGATATAGGAGATGAATTCCATTATATTTTACAGTGTCAATATTTTAATCTTAGTAGAAAATTATAGCTATCAAAGTATTATAACAGCCATGTGAATGTATTAAAATTCAGAAATCTTATGACTTAAAAAAAAACCCAACAAAGCTGAACTCATCAAATTATGCAAATTTGTATAAAGATAATAGAAATAGGTATTTGCGATCCAGACTGAAGCATACTAACCATTATTTTTCTACTGTTTTTGTAAATATTGTAAATACTACTTAATATGTACTTTTCTATAACTATGTATATGGTCTATGTATATGTAAGAACATGATAATCCCTGTCTTCATGAATAAGTACGAGCGAAGCGAGTATTTATCATGAAGACAGGGATTATCATGTTCTTACAAACTTAGAACATTGTAAAGTAATCAAGACAATATAATTTTGCCTTGGGGAACAATGGGGAAAATCCATGGTCTTAATGATTAAGAAAGGCAAAATTCTATTGTCGAGAGTACTTTAATATGTTCTAATGAGAAATAAAGATATTTTTATCAATTAGCAGAGAGGATTTTAATGCTCTTGTAATACACGTTTACCTGACTGTTCAAGCAATTGACGTACACATAATCTCATTACATAATTCCTTTTCATTTTCACTAATCTGTGCAAGCTATAATAGCAGGCGTTTTAGCACGGCCTATAATAATATTTTACACGGAGAAGCGGACAAAGGTAACATAACAGAAGGAAATACTGACTTAAATAATCCATTGCACCTGTCTTATTGTGTTACTTTCACTTTCGTTTTCTCATTTCATATTTGAAAGAAATTAATTAGAAAACTTGTATACAGTTCATTGCAATTTTATCTACATGAAATGGCGTCCCAAAATTTAGTATAATGCTATGATTATATTTGTTTTTATTTTCTTATTTTTTGTTTGTTTATGATTGATTGATTTTTGATTTTTAATTTTTGGTATTTTAATGCCACGTTCAACACTATTTCAGCTATATCATCACGACCAGTTTTAGTGGTGGAGGAAGCCGGAGTACCCGGAGAGAACCACCGACCATGGGCAAGCAACTGGTAAACTTCATCACTTGCGACTGCGAGTCGAGTGCACCTTTTTTGTAATTTACAAAGCCGAGCGCGAACCCACGCCGTATTGGTAATAGGCTTGTATGAGTTGTTAGATCCAGCGACCTAACTCATTGAGCCACCCGGGCCCCCTTTTTTGTCTATGAAATTTATAACTGGAATAAAATTCTGATGAAATGATTATTTATTCGATTTAACCATAAAATGCGCCTTATGTTGACTTTGTGGCTAAAGGCAGTGATCATGTCATTACTGTTACGTAGTTTGATAAAATTGTTTATTCATTTATCTCATACATAAAATGAAATTCCGCGTGTATACATTGTGACGACAACGAAATGTGTTAATCCTCTCTTATAACACCGCATGTAAATTGTTGTTATTTTTCACAGACGGATATAAAATGCATGAGAGCTAAAAGTACATGTAATTTTGTACCTAAATTCATAAGCATCTACGTACTAGGAAACTACGCCACGATATAGCTGAAATATTGCTAATGTTGGCGCTAAAAACCAATCAATCAATCAATCGTACTAGGAAGCGAAACATTCGGCGTGAAGAACAACGACCTTTATTATATTTGTTTACTTTGTCCTTTTGATATATCAGACGAGCCCTTTAGGGCGAGTTTTACATTTAATCAGATTACAGGTTGTTACTTTTTTTCACGAGCTAAAGTCAAAAGTACACCTATTACTACATATTGCATTATATCAAACAGCATTAGACTATAACCTACTACATGTATGGTTAATAATGCATCACAAGAGCTGTCGTGGTCGTGATCGTATGATAGGTGGATTTACAATAACCTATGTAATTAGTGTCTATCAGCACTATCTTTGTGAGTTCGAACCCCGTCCATGGCGAGGTGTACTCGATACAACATGTGGTCAAGATTGTTAATGATTTGTCACAGGGAGGTGGTTTTCTCCGGGTACCCCGGTTTACACCACCAATAAAACTGACCGCCATGATATAACTGAAATATTGTTGAAAGTGGCGTTAAGCACCATAAACCAAACCAGGTCATTTATTTGGGGTTTTTCACGAGCTAATGTCAAAAGTACACCTATCATTACACATTGCACAACGTCAAAGAGAGTTAGACCATAAGATACTACATCTATGGTTAACAATGCATCACTGATATAGATTAAGGAATGATTTCTTTGTATTTTTATTGGTGTGTAAAAGCGTTAAGCACAGTATTTTTGCGTGATTGATTATACTTCAGTAAGCGCCTATACTGCACCCTAAATAAAAACCTATTACAATCAATGTATTTATAATAATATTTTTACATTATTAAATAGAAGGTAATTTAAACATTGCTACCGTGCGTCGCTACAAGTTTATTTTGTGAAATCCTAGAATAGTTCCTGAAGTGGGTGTGGTGTCATGGTTGTTCGCTTTAGTGAATGACCAAGCCATAATTCACGTGTCACCCTTTTCAATATTCAATTTCGCGTTCTAAATAAAGTGAACGTAAAATATAAGTACATGTACATGTATTCAAAATTAATTATTCATTTTCCTTCTATTGACTGGATACTGCTGATGGTTCCCATTGGATCCGCAGCTTGCTGATGGGAGTTTGTCAGGTTATTATATGGAAACAAAATCTGACCGTGGGCTATGATGGATGCCATGCTTCCAGAATGCCACGAATCCTACACGATTATTACCCCGTCTTTGGATTTAGGAAAAGAGTAGGCCCATAGTAGCCGTTTCAACTCTTCATACTTTTCCCAGTGGCATTTAAAACTCGCTGTCATGAGTGTCCCTACCCTCCCGCTTTTATGTATAGCTTGATATATTGTTGATCTTGTTCTCACCCTGACTATGCATGAACTGTCTGGCTCTCTGCCACTGGATGTTAAGCAACAAACAATCAATCTTTAATTGGCAATGCATTTCAATATATTGCTCAATTTTAAACGTTAAATATTTTAATAAGTTTTAATATACACTGATACAAAATATACTAAACATTTAACACTTTATATGTGTTATAATAGCCCCAATAGAATAGGAATATGGCTTAGTGAACGCCAAAAAAACAAACATCCCCTAAGTGCGAAGGAATACTAATGAGTGCCTCGGGTATCGGGAAAGATATGCCTCTTGCACAAGAACGACAATTTAACTTCAAAAGGGGTGGGGGGAGGGATATGGTCGTTCCCTAACGTTATTGTAAACTTACCCATAAAACGCTTGCAATGCCCCATGCACTGTTAACGTAATATATAGGGTACACAAGTACACACAAACTAATCAACTAATCCACGAATTACATCCTATTAAAAGGTAATATTCTTGAGTATTTAAAAAGTAATTAGCACAGAACTGTGGGCAACATCTGGTATGTAAATTATGTTTAAGCCCCACGTAACTACCCGTCTATTAGAAATCAGTAGCCCTTTTCACAAAAATTCGTAAGTATAATCTTAAGTTTTTCACTTACGATGAATCCTACGACAATTCCTAAGTCATTTTCACGAAGATTATCTTACGACAAATTTTAATCTTACGACTAAAATTACACTTACGATAAACAATTCTTCAATAGGTGTACTCGATACGACATTGTGTGATAAAGTTTGTCAGTGACTTGCGGCAGGTCTGTGGTTTTCTCCGGGTACTCCGGTTTCCTCCACCAATAAAACTGACCGCCACGATATAACTGAACTATTGTTGAAAGGGGCGTTAAACACCATAAACTATATATCTTCTTCAGCAACCTAGTTTCATTTTCATTGAACAATGTCTTTGTATTGCTTTCAATATTATCTGAACTACGATTTCTCAGAAAAGTTGTCCCTTTATCACAGACAGTCTCAGAGAATATACTCATACAAAAACAAATAAATAAGCATATTCTATAAAACATTCCCGGCACTGATTTATAAGCAGTTTTTATGTTATGATGTTACCATAACAACGGGTCTTCTATCTCGTTTGCATTTACAAAAGCAAGCCGCCCGATTGAACATCTCAAGTGACAAGAAGTTATGATGCATATATATTGTAAAAGTTTTGTAAAATCAGTGTTGGAACACTAAACCAGTTGACATTTACATCCTTGTGCAATCAAATCCGAGTATGAGACTGTGTTTGTATGTTTATATTGAATTTTTATCTAATATCTGAATTGATCAATAATAAATAACTCCACAGAATATGAACGGGTATGATTTTCGTATAAAGGAAAATTTCTTGTGCATGTAAATTATAATTATCTATAAAATTTGTCATTACTTGGAGTTATTCGTCATCATCCACGCATGGTCACTTTTGGTAGAAGTCTTTTTCAAGGGAGTGCTATCTGGAGTTCGAAACAAAACCTATTCATATATATTATCCATGCTGGATAATTCATTTTATCGGTTGTGTTTCAGCAAAATATCCCCCCATACGCAATTACTATCAGCACCGATACTGCGCATGCGTTAATTTATATCATACTCAATAAAAATATTAAAGAGATTAGTACATGACATTTTCCATATCGGCCCCGATATTAGCCCGAGACTCCCAAATCAAGCCCAACAGCGAAGCTGGAGGGCTGATACGTGTCGAGGGTTGATACCAAGGACGATATGGAAAATTTCATGTCATAATCTTTCTATCACATATTTTACACTGACCTTTTCCAAGCATTGACGAGGGCCCGGGTGGCTCAGTGAGTTAGGTAGTTGAATTACCTAGTAACTCATACAAGCCTATCACCAATACGGTTTTGTAAATTACAAAGAAGGGTGCACTCGACTCGCAACCGCAAGTGATCCAATTTTACCAGTTGCTTGCCCATGGTCGGTGGTTCCTTCCGGGTACTCTGGCTTCTTCCACCACTAAAACTGGTCGCCATCATATTGCTGAAAGTGGCGTTAAACACCACAAATCAAACCAAATCAAATCAAGCAATGACTTTTATATTGCAAAAAACATCTTTGAACTGACAAATTGCGAAAATAAATCCTTAAGAGAGCTGCCTTTGTTCAACTTGCAAATATTTTTGCTTCGAGTCTGGTTTCAAAAATATACCAAACAATGTCGATCTGTACAATGACGTTTGAAACTGTTTTTAAAATCTACCCAATACGTTGACATTTGAATAGAAATTCCTATTCAACACAACGTATACATTTGAGCTAATTATTCCGTTTCAAGTTATTTAAACTTTATTCCAATATGTTGAAATGTGTAAATTTGATTGAAATATGATTTTATGCATATCTTTATGCATCATCTTTCCTTGTACTTTGACATATAATCTTTGAGACCACTGCGCTGATACCGGAAGTTGAATTAGAGGGCAAATACGAATATCAAACTCCGGACAGTTCTCGTATCCGCTACCGAACACGGTTCATCCGCTTGATCAAACTCCGGACAGTTCTCATATCCGCTACCGAACACGGTTCATCCGCAAACTCCGGACAGTTCTCGTATCCGCTACCGAACACGCTTCATCCGCTGGCAGTGACTAGTGGAGGGTAGTTTGCGGACCGGAGCTGGTAACTGTCCGGAGTTTGCTGGATACAGTGGAGGGTAGTTTGCGGACCGGAGCTGGTAACTGTCCGGAGTTTGCCGCTGGATACTAGTGGAGGGTAGTTTGCGGACCGAAGCTGGTAACTGTCCGGAGTTTGATACGGATATATGAGGGAAAATACGGATATTTGAGAGCAAATACGGATATTTGCCCGGTATTTGCCCTGAGGGCAAATAAGCAACACTGACTTTTAGCTATTATTGGACATGCACAAACGAACATATTGCAACAATATATGTGATAAAATAGATTATATAATGGAATATTAAATAATCGTTCGCTGTAATTAAGTAATTAGAGCTGTATTTTCAATCCGCATATATTTGAAAACTACAATTTCTTAGCTTTTGGACGGTATAAAATATTGCATGAAAGAATATTTCTTTGTCTGTTCCATTTTGATTTTAAAGCAATGAGGGTCCGACCATATATATATACTAGTCAAAAAAAGAAACGTTACACCTCTTTCTATTTTTATAACATTTTTAATGCAAACAATATTTGATGATACATTATTGTTTTCAAGTCGTTATGTCGTTATGAACATAGACATGTGCACACAATTCATTTCAGTTCAACTGTAACTATAAGCTAGGGAGCGCAACAAAACGGAACACCCTAAAAACGTAAATAGCAGTTTAATAGCGTGTGTGTCATCCTCTTGCATTGATGACAGCTAGACACCTACGGCGCATAGATCCTATCAGACGCATGACAAATGCCTGTAGAATGTTGTTCCACTCATCTGTGAGTGCCCTTTGAAGCTGATCAATAGATTCAGGGGGGTTAACTCGTCTACGGACACGTCTTCCAAGCTCATCCCACAAATATTCGATGGGATTTAAGTCTGGTGATAATGCCGGCCAAGGTAGAGTGCGAATGTGGTTAGCATTAAAGAAGTTCATGGCAACACGTGAAATATGGCATCTAGCTTTATTTTGCTGAAAAACATTATTGAAGTGATGTGTTCGAATAAATGGGAGTACAATTGGAGCCAAGATTTCGTCACGATAACGAATGCTATTTAGGCTTCCAACCACTATTTTAAGGTTAGTCTTTCCAACATGACTAATTCCACCCCATACTATTACACCACCGCCTCCAAATCGGTCGATTTCCTTTACACAACCATCAGCGAAACGTTCCCTACGACGACGATAAATACGCACTCTTCCGTCGCTAAATTTAAAATTAAACTTGGATTCATCAGAAAACAAAATGTTCTGCCAAGTGTTTCGCCTCCACCGAAGGCATGTACGTGCCCATTGAAGCCTAGCAATCCTGTGTCGACGTCTTAACTCCATACCTTTGAGAGGGCGACGTGAACGAGACCAGACTGACGCAACCCGATTACGAACTGTTTGGTCAGAAATTATGTTGTTACGTATACCAGGGCTTCGCCTTGCTGTGTCCACAGCAGTAACACATCAATTACGTAATCGCCTTGCTGTGTCCACAGCAGTAGCAAAGCGATTACGTAAGTGGATTAGTGTGATGTTTCTATCTTGACGTAACGTCGTTTCTCGTGGTCTACCACTACG
>MJUT01058997.1:1931-15880 GCA_002080005.1 Gigantidas platifrons | reverse complement strand
ATAGGTATCTTAAAATAACAGTCATTGGAACTGATAAAGGTTCACCCCGAGAACATAAGATTCCTTTCAGTCAAGGTCGTGAATGCACAATTATGAACAGAAAATATAATCAGGGAACAATTCCACCAATATCAGCAAATCCAACCACCACCTCTCACCCTTCGACGGTATCACACAGCTGATCCCGTTTCCATCACTTTGCATTATTTATCATTCATGGGTCAACTGGCAGAAAAATACTCTTAGTCATGTGATCGTTATAGTGGGGTTCGTGTTACTCGATCTTTAGTTTTATATCTATGTTTTGTAGATCGTTGTTTGTCCCTTTGTACCTTTTCTTTTGGTCATTGTGTTGTCTGTTCTTCTTCGATATACGGATTCTGATTGCCCCTTTGGTATCTTCAAACTCTTCTTATAGTACACTTTGATAAGTTCCGACGACTGTGTTTATAGCCAATCAAACCACAGCTTTTAAATGTATCAAAATAAAAAAAATGAAAAAAAATTCCTTGCAAATTTTATGGGAGACCCCATTTTTATGTATAGCTTTTTCATTTCAAAGAAGGAGATTGACAATATCAAACGAAGATTTTGATTGGTGACTATATACGTTTTATTTCAACGGAACGATGATTTCTCTGCCAATTGAGACACGGGTAAAGAAGGGAGAGTAATCAGATCGTGATCAGCTGTGGGTTACCGACGAAGCCTCTCACATCAAACCATTGAACATAAAAATACACGATTTATGATGCTAGAAACACAGAACATTTCTTGGGGCAGGCGCAAACATATGGCGGGGTTAAACCAGTTAATGTACCGTTGTGTGTATCACAATTGCATATATCTGTTACTCTCTACTTTATTAATGTATTATGCTTGTTTGTAATGTGACTCTTATGGCTGCATGCTGTCATAACAGTATATTAAGTTCAATATCAGGCGAGGTGTACTTGATACAACATTATGTGATAAAGTTTGTCAGTAACTTGCAGCAGGTTAGTGGTTTTCTCCGGGTATTCCCGTTTCCTCCACCAATAAAACTGACCGCCACGACATAGCTGAAATATTGTTGAAAGTGGCGTTAAACACCATAGACCAAACTACAAAACCAGCCTATCAAGTTCAATATTTGAGTGTTTATATTGCACTGACCACCACGAATTTGAGCATTTCTCACAAGTTTAACAGTCAATAGTTTTAGAATGTCAGTGACATTAACTTTGATTAACACATCACATAACCAACCTGGAAATGTCTTGGTATAACCAAATTGAATGATACCAATATGTTTATTAGCATGCATGTTGTAAAACATCTGAAAATCGCCAAGAGCAGAGGGTAGTGTTAAATTATGTGATCTTTTCCCACCTAACAGCTTCTTGGTTAGTTGGAGATTAGTTCCGTTGAACGAACCTTGGTCCTTGCTAGTGTTCCCATACATGACAACTTTTGGGTTTATTAGGTTTTTCTGGTTATAAAATTTCTCAAATTCTGACAGTGATGTTGGTAAGGTCAGGTTCTTGAACTGTTTTTCGATCCACATTTTCTGCCAAATATTGGTCTTATTTGTCAACAGTTCTGACTGAAATATATAGAAGAAGAGTCAAATCAACTCATGTAAAATGTATATTATAGCTAAATATCATATGGGATCCTTTGGTGTGAATTCTTAGTCATGGGCGTTTAAAAATAAACTTGATTTAGCTAAACCATGAATCTAAGATTAATAAATACCTTATTCCTAAACCATTAAGCCCTAGTTTCTTGTTTACAAAGTCTTTTGAATTATTTGACTTTCCAAGCTTTTGACTTTGTGAGCGACATGTTTAGGAAAATTGGTAAAAAAAAATAAGTGACCTCAGTTTGCATAATTTGTTTTTAATCGCGGTTTTACATGAAACATATACAGGGGAACATCAGAGGTAAGGAAAAAGTATGTTCATTTACTGCAGATGAAAATTACTCATTTGACATTACTCAACAATCACTAATTAACTCACTCCTCGATCAAATCTATTTTTAATGAAAGTCCGAATTAAGAAATAAACCATGGAAACCAGAATGTGTTGGGAGCTTTAACATGGATTGGCGGATATTAGTATTTTATCCCGAGCCAGAAGCGGTCATGTTAGNTAGGGCATTATCGTGATTTATAGACTTCCCAAGGGACAGTTAGTATTGACAGAAACATTGATAATGCCTGAGCCGCAGGCGAGGGCATTATCAGTGTTGAAGTCAATACTACTGCCCCAAGGGCAGTCTATAAATCACGATAATGCCCTATACTTAAGTAACTATTATTTTTATTTCATTGAAGGAAATAAGACTTTATAAATAATTTTGCTCATTTTGGTACATTGACAACTGCACGATCTCCGTTGCGTTTTAAAAAGGGGACGCAACTCTAAAACGTCGAGCGGTCATTAACATGATAATGCCCGCGGGCATTATCATGTTAATGACTGGTAGATTTCTTTAACGCAGATTAATGCATGACACATGACCATGTCTACACCAATGAAAAAGTGGAATTGAGAACTGATATGAAATAAATCATGAATAATACATTTTGTACGTGTATTCTGCGTCCAGTTTTTCGACTGGTACAGTGTATCAGTCGAAAAACTGTGGACACAGAATACATGTATTATTCATGATGTATGACTTCTACTGATATTGTCAAATGAAGAAAAACGAATTATTATGAAAATTTTGAAAAAGGAATGATTATGAAAGTTTTGAAAAAAAGGGGGGAGGAGGAAACGAAATCCATGCCCCATGCGCCTGTGATGCTATCAAGACATTTTCTGTATAATTAATTTTCTACAGTCTGAACAAAAATATTCCTTGCTCTAAGTAAACAGCTCTACAACACTCAAAATAAATACCAACCTCTTTTCTGTGCCTATAGGATGTTTGGGTTAGTTCAGAAGAATCGGTTATTTTGACTAAAAGATAACGCACGAAAACGATTCTGTCTACTGACATACGGTGACAACTACGATGACAGACCTACAACTTAATACCACCGCCATATTCATGCGATCTCATAACATTTATTTTTCTGCAGATTGTTGCAAACTCTAAGCGAGTAGGGACCGTCCTGGTCGTGATCGTATGGTAGTTGGATTGATAACTACCTATACAGTCAGTGCCTATCACCACTAACGTCGTGAGTTCGAATCCCACTAAGACGAGGTGTACTCGATACAACATTATGTGATAAAGTTTGGCAGTGACTTGCGGTAGATGAGTGGCTTTCTCCTGGTAATCCGGTTTCCTTCATCAATAAATCTTACCGCCACGATATATACTGTAATATTTTTGAAACCTATATTTTTTTCTCACTGTTTTCTATAAAAAAAAATTAAAATTCGTATTCCCCGTCATGGGTCCCATTTAAAAAATGCTTTATACAAGACATTGTCCAGTACAAAGCAAAAGTTCCAAAAAGGGGTGTGGCCTAAATGCTTTATACAGGACATTGTCCAGTATAAAGCAAAAGTTCCAAAAAGGGGCGTGGCCTAAATGCTTTATACTGGACATTGTCCGGTATAAAGAAAAAGTTTATACGACCCCCTTTATTAATGCTGTAAAGTTACCAATTGCAGTATAAATATAGATTCTCCTTCAGTTGCCCGTGGGCTACCATATTTCTCCACTCAAGAAAGTTAAATTTAAAATGTTAACCACAAGCCGTCAGGCGAGTGGTTAACATTTTAAATTTAACTCTCGAGAGTGGAGAAATATCGTAACCCACATGAGCAACTTAAGGAGAATTTGTTTCTCCCATTATTTAACACGAACTTTATTTCAAAATTTGAAATTAATGCGNACATTGTCCAGTATAAAGCAAAAGTTTATACGACCCCCTTTATCAATGCTGTAAAGTTACCAATTGCAGTATAAATATAGATTCTCCTTCAGTTGCCCGTGGGCTACCATATTTCTCCACTCAAGAGAGTTAAATTTAAAATGTTAACCACAAGCCGTCAGAGGATTACAGATTTTTCCACCACTGGTTCTTCGGGGTTAAAGCGCCGCAATAATGGGAGAATTGTTAATAACCGTCGTTAACGTCGAAAGGAAATTGGCGTGAATTCTCGTGCAGCTATTTAACCAGAGACGTCGTGGTGAGAACAAAAAGCTTGTGAAATTTTAACCAACTAGTTAAACAGGTTACGAACCTGAGAAAGGTTGATAAATCTTACCTGTTAAAAGGATATGGATGACACCAATCATACACACTGTACATAAAATTAGCTTGCAGCAAACTATTCTTGTTCTTCTCATCGCCTAGAAAATAATATGTTTAATCTTTGTACATGTTACATCGATATCATCTTTGTAAAAGATGTGACAACACGGTTCACTGGAAATGTGGGCTACATTCTTATAAATACGTCATCCGCTGTATGTGTTTTGTCATATTTATCAATAATTTATAACCATTAAATTAAATTTACAATATTGTGCCAGACACTAAATAATCAATTAATTATGTATGAGAAAACATTAAATTGTGGTCTGACTAATTAAAGTATAACATGTTTGAATCTGGCCCCGAGGGATTCCCGCTGTGCATAGTAACATAATCTAGTTTCTCCTCTTTGGGTATCGTCGATCACCCACAGAAGTAACAGGAACTGCTTACCCTTCCGGAGCACACGAGTTCACCCCCGGTTTTTAGTGGGATTCGTGTTACTCGATCTTTGGTTTTAAGTGTATGTTTTGTAGATCCTTGTTTATCCTTTTGTACTTTTTCTTTTGGCCTTTGTGTTGTCTGTTCTTCGATTTACGGATTTTTATTACCCGTGTGCTACTATTCTTATCACACTCTGATATTCTTCACTCATCACGTATCGGAGTGTGATCGACAGTGTGTTATCGACAATGCTTCTACGAGTGTACATTTAAAACTATACTTTTCCGATAGGAACGTCGGCATGTTGTAGCGAACTCACCCTTGGGACGGGACGTAAATCAGTACCCCCTGAATGGAGGATACTACGCTCTTTGCATGTAAACGACAACGTGCTGTCGGGTAAGAGATCACAGCTACATTTGTATATTCTAACGACCCGACCATGCAATAGTGTGAATGTCAGGCAGTCCGACAAAAGTAAGGGATTATGGGTTATGGTGTTTAACGCCACTTTCCAACAATATTTCAGTTATATAGGAACGTCACAACGCCAATCTGATTAAAATCAGATCTCTCACTTGCTCCCCCTTTTCTGATATGTCCCACGCCGCGACATATCAGAAAAGGGGTAGCAAGTGAGAGATCTGATTTTAATCAGATTGTCACAACGCCCGTTATCGTTAAGAACGTTTAAAATATTGAAAAACTATGTATTCTTATTCAAATAAAATCCGGATTTATTGAAATTATATTACTTAGCTTTTTATATCGGTAGATTCTATGATATCTGTATTTTTAGTATATATCCTGAATGACCGTAATAATCATAAGTAAATCCAGTGTTTTATATTCAAAGATGTAGCATTTTCTCGAAAATCGGCTTTTGTGGTTAAAATTACGGACGTTAATAACGATGTATGTAAAATTCATTCCGATTTCAGCATTTGTTTTATTTCCTTTTACAAGGGATTATCTTAATCTTGAAATGCTCAAGATATTTTATCTGCTTGTAGTCTATTTAAAAAAATGTCTATTTTTTCATAATATTTACTTTTGTTTTCTTTTTTGAGAGATCAATTCAGGTTCCCATAAAAACTTCGGTAGGCTCTATTCAGGCTAAAGAAATTGAATATTTTACCTTTACTTATATACATCGTTCGTGACTATTCATTATTGGGCTCCACTGCAGATTTTGTAATAAAAATAGGAACATTTCGGAATTTTCCCGGATTTGGCCACCTCCAAACGTAGAAATATGGCCGTAGAGTTAGAGAGCGGGCATCCGCTCCTTCCAAAAACTGGATGGGAAGATAAAGATTTAACTCTGATTTTAAGGGGAAAAATGGAAACATCATAAGTAAGCTTACTTTTTGCAGATACAAGTGCTTTCAAACCTATGTGTAAAGGGGGACAAAAACACGAAAACAAACAAAATTATACTTTTAAAAAATCGAAAACTTGCAACACAAAACTTCCTTTTTAACCAGCATATAAATTTTCCCTTTGGTAGAATAAAAAGTATTTCCCTTTTTATGGAAAATACATTGTATGCTTAAATAGGCCTTTATGGTATAGAGACATCGTCTGCTAAAAGTTGCATCAAGTACACTTTACATACGACTTTTCAAAATCGTTGAACACAGTACCATAGCCATGATCGTATAGTCGCTGCTTCTCGACCTCTGCAGATTTAAACCGACAGTGCGAATCCCATCGGAACAATTCTGTCTTCTTTTTGTTTGCAACATAATGTATGATTGTTGGTTTAAGCGATAAAAATATAGGTTATATTATTAGTTATATAGGCTTTAGACAGGTAATACGGGCTCATACAACCTGTCTGTGTTTTATATTTCCTGATCCGAAGGCGAGGGAAATATACAACACAGACAGGTTATATGAGCCCGTATTACCTGTCTAAAGCCTACATATAACGAATTTGTCATACTGCAATACCATGGGTCCATATTACCTGTGTAAAGCCTAAATAAAGAACATGTATTGTCTTCCGCTTTGTTGGGTTTTCTATGTAAGGCAAGCCATAAAGACAGATGCACGTGACCTTGTCTTACATGGCATTGTCAGCCAATCAAATCGGCCGAGTATAATCAATAATCAATTCTACGACTGAATGTGGTTTTAAATAGGTGTGTATTTACTGCATTGCACGTGGAATTGTAATATTTTGTGTAGTAAACATGACATTGACATGCGAATGAATGAATGAAATCGACATGCCTTGTTTTTAAGTTGAAACGGAAGAAACAGGTACTTGCACTCGTTCTTATTGAAGATCTGAGATTTCTTGCACTCGTGAGAGAAATTCAGCGTCTTTCCACTCGTTCCGTTACGCTCCACTCGTGAAAAGACGGAATTTCTCACGCTCGTGGAAGAAATCACAGATCTTCAATAGTGAGTCGTGCAAGAACCTATTAGTCTCATGAACATTTAACCCCAGATATGACTTTGCTTTCAAGAAAAAAATAATTCTCCAACATATTTAATAAACAACTTAACAATTTTAACAGAAAAATAAAAAATGATTTAGAATTGCCTCAATATCGGCGTCAGAGTGACAGGCAAACCTGATGGTCGCAATCTTGATTACGTATGATTTCAAAATGAGTTATCTTTCTTGGCACGTGCTTTCTTATTACCTCTTATTAACGTCCCTGATATTACCGGCTAGAGCCGTATAATATGGATGAGTAATATCGAGTAAATAACCAATCGGATCACTTCGATTTTCTATTGCAGTATGACAAATTAAGGTATTTAATTTTTGTACATATAAGAATTGTGAGTGTACAATAGATATGCTTCAAAATCCGTACAACAAATACTTCCTTACGTATATAGAGACATAACATGATTTTACATGCAAGCGGTTAATTTATGCATTGTATTTTTCTTTATCAATATCAAGGACGTTCTTGTCAATATTAACTATTCTGTCGTGGTTTTTTTTCGAACATTACATAAACCGCATTCATAAAATAAAGCAATTTAATAGCACATGTCGTTTTTATCGGAAGCAAATCATCATCTGGAGCTTTTATTTTAATATAGTTGTACTTGATTGTTATATTCTTAAATCCTGTAGTTGAGAAATAAAATCGTCTGCTATGGTTTGTTTATTCGCATCAACACTACACACACTACTATTACAAGGAAAGAAACTAAACCAGAAAAGGAAACTAATAGTAAAAATGGTAATACAATGTAGAATTTAGTCCCCCATCGTGACGAACTGTCATGTCGGACTAATGGGTTGTCGGACTAATGGGCCGTCGGACTGATGGGCTGTCGGATTAATGGGCCGTCGGACTACCGGACCCCCCCCCCTAAAAAAAATCATCACTATAACGTTGTGAGTTCGAATCCCGCTCAGGCGCGGTGTACTCGAAACAACATTATGTGATAACGTTTGTCAGTGACTTGCGGTAGGTTGGTGGTTTTCTCTCGGTACTCTGGTTTCCTCCATCAATAAAACTGACCGCCACGATATAGCTGAAATATTGTTGAAAGTGGCATTAAACACTATAACCCTAAACCTTAAACCATTAGTTTTAATCAAATACATTCAAGTTAATTATGGACTTTAAATTTCAATCATAAATACCCCCCCGGTATAACTAAAAAATTATACCTTTGCAGAAATAATGACAATTCCTTCTAGGATCTTCTGAGAAATAAATTGGTGTAGCAATATTAGTGCAGTGTTTTAAAATATAAAGCTTTTGTGTATGAGGCTTAAAAACAAGGATAAAGGTGAGGTTCACCGATCCTTTCCCAAAGTATTGCGCCGAATACACATACACTTTATATTTTAAGATTGATATTGTGTTAATCCTGCAGAAAAATCACATTAACCTTTTGATATGTTATATAAAGAGGAAGTGAAATGGATCCCAAATCTGAACAGGTAACATATGGCAGGGGTATTGTTGATTCAGGCTAACTTGGCAGAGCGTGGCTATCGGTCGTAGTTGAATTGGAACATTCATTTTTAATTTAGGGTGGACAGGTAAAATAGTTTACATCTGAATTCACTGATCCATTTAATTAGTGTCAATTGACAATTATTATACCTTTTATATTCTATACTATGCAAACAACAATACATGTACTATGAATAGCCGATTGTTGTTATTTGTACGAGAACCTGGTGTTACATATAAATAGTAGATTCATCCACGGTCATAGTTTGAAGTTCAAACAGGCCGGCCAGGTTACTTTGTAACATCAATAAATTTAATAAAATCTGCTGTATTCGAACAAAAAATATCGGGTTTCACGTGCATGCTGTATTTAAATATATTAAATACAGTCAGGGGCGCAGCTGAGGCTTAATAGTGTGGACGCCATAAGCATTGAGAGGGGGGGTCTGAATTTTTTTTTTCGACGAGATGCAAAATGGTGCGATCTGGGGCCATTTCAGGGTTTCATATAACATAGAATCAAGCACGTATTACGACGATTCCGTGATAAGACGTTCTCCTGACTTGGAGGAAGAATTCGTACCGCCGATCACGTGACTTCATAAAAAAAAACTAGGCATTTTTAGTAGTAGACACTGCAGGTAGAAATGAATCGAGGAAAACGATCTCAAAAGTCATCCAGCAAATATTGGTGCGTGGTTCCGGGGTGTACATCTGACAGCAGGAAAAAACCCAATCTGGAAAAATATGTAACGTTTATCCCATTTCCGACAAAATTGAAAGACCACAGGCCATTTTGAACAAATGATGCCTAGATTTTAGTCACGTGGTGATGGAAGTCACATGACGGTATTATCTGAATACTAGTATCCCGGAACCGACGTATTGTCATAACTGATAGACAAGAATTTCCTAAAATTGTTCACAATCTACCCTTCGTGTCTTAACAGATACAAACACCTCCATTGCTTTATACAAGTCCACTTCAAAATCTTGGTGAATATGCATCAATACTATGTCATTCTTCATAGTCGACCTAACATAAGTTTTCAAACGTCTCAGTACACTGAATGACCTTTCAGCAGTAGCAATTGCTAAGTACTGACAGCGTTAACAGAACACATAATAGAAGGATAGAGAACTGGATTTACAGAATCAAGTGTGGTACAAAGTGTTGTTGGCAAATCATTATGTTTTGTAATGACCAAGTGGGTTCGCCATCTGGCAACATCTCTCCTGAAATCCTCTAATGCCTCATGGTGCCTGGTATGCCTCGTATATTGTGGCGACATGACCATCAGTTATTTTGTCTACAGCACGGGGCAGTAGATACGGTGCATGTAAGCGGTTTTCCGATTTAAGGAAACATGATTCAAATTCTGTAATCAAATGGTCCAAAAATGGAAAGTACATGTACAAAGAAATTCGGCAATACTGTTTTGGCGTTTCCGCGGGGTGATTGTCTCTGGTAGTCTGATTACCACATTGCCTGGGCATACTTTCAGATATATGGAAAGATTTGGCTAATTTAAGT
Source organism: Gigantidas platifrons (assembly GCA_002080005.1). Classification (NCBI taxonomy): domain Eukaryota; kingdom Metazoa; phylum Mollusca; class Bivalvia; order Mytilida; family Modiolidae; genus Gigantidas; species Gigantidas platifrons. The sequence continues at coordinate 5,757 of MJUT01058997.1, read as the reverse complement.
TTCGGATTCATGCAGACACGATATATCTAGATATTGGTTTGTCTGTTTAATTGTGTTTTACGCCACTTTCAGCAATATTTCAGCTATATCATGGCGACCAGTTTTAGTGATGGAGGAAGCCATAGTACCGCGGAGAGAACCACCGACCATGGGCAAGCAACTGGTAAACTTTTTCACTTGCGGCTGTGAGTCGAGTGCACCCTTTTTGTAATTTACAAAGCCGGGCGCGAACCCACGCCGTATTGGTGATAGGCTTGTATGAGTTGTTAGGTAATCCAACTACTTAACTCATTGAACCACCTAGGCCCCTTCTATGATGTATTGGGGTGAGCTGTCACTGAAACTGGCCACTGAGCTTTCAGTTTCAATGTCTTGCGGAAGTGCTACATTAGAAGATTCTTCACTTGAAGCATCTTCATCCTCAGTACGTTGTTTATCAGGGATATCTGGTAGATGCGTACTTGGTACGGATTTAGTGAAGAAATTGTCAATTGTTTGCCATCCAGGCTTTTCACGTTTTGACATTACGTTTTGTAAAGATGTTTTATATCGGAAATGAATTATGAACACTATGCACAGGCACTTGTTTCATTCAAAAAATATATGCCCCCTCCTCTTCCTTAAAGAAGAGGAGGGGGCATATATTTTTTGAATGAAACAAGTGCCTGTGACACTATATGAAATCGTTAATGGTGTAAATATAGATTCTACTTCAGTTGCCCGTAGGTTACGATATTTCTCCACTCAAGAGTGAAGAGAGTTAAATTAAAAATTTTAACCACAAGCCGTCAGGTGAGTGATCAAAATTTTAAATTTTACTCACGAGAGTGGAGAAATATCATCGTAACTGAAGGAGAATTTGTTTCTCCCATTATTTAACACGAACTTTATTTCAAAATTTGAAATGAATGCGGGGAAAGGCACGAGACATTTTAATCCTCTAGAGGATTACAGATTTTTCCAACACTGGTTCAGCGGGGTTAAAACGCCAGTAATAGGAGAATAGGAAATGCTGACGTTAGCGTAACGTTTGCCTGTCAATATATTCACTGTGTATCATCTGTACACGGGAAATAGCTACAACTAAAGCGTAACACACCAATTTACAAGTTGTCAAGGTAAGTAAGAAGTCGTTTTACTTTTTGGGCTCATAGAATAAAGGAACTTCGTTAAAATTGTTTGATGCGTGATAATGCTCAGCTAGTACTTCAGAAAACAACTTTCCCTCACAAAATTTTACGAAATAAAATGATGTAGACGCTTTTCCATGAATAATACGTAACCGGAAAAGTAAAATTTAGTGACGAAACATCTGAAATTATATCCCCTTTGATACACTGGTAATTGGATGTGGAAATATAACAACATTAATATCGACGTTAATGTACGGGTTTTAGCCGAAAATAATGTGTTTGTGTACGGGTTATAGCTACGTCGCTAAAACCCGTACACTTTCTGATCGTAAAAAGTATCCGATTTCTCTTTAATGATGCAAAAATGAAATCAATTTCCGGTCACACTTAGTTGTTTATGTTGATTGACAAATGTGTTAGCTACTCTTAGTATCATCTTTAAATGCCAGGAATGAGCAAGTTTAGTAAGTACTAGTAACACACATGTTTCGATTTTTAATCAATTACATGACTGATCTTGTAAAGTGTTCGTTAAATGTCACGAAATACTATTCCCGGTGTCGTATAGTAAACCTTCCGCATAGCAAACCGTCCCCCGGAATGTTTACTATATAGTAAACATTCCCCTCGGAATATTTGCTATATAGTAAACCTTCCCCCCGGATACTTTACTATATAGTAAATATTCCCCGGGAGAAAATTTACTATATAGCAAACATTCCCCCATTCATAGGCAATCGTCCCCCTGGATATTTTCCTATATAGTAAAAGTTCCCCCTTATTCAGGATAATTACTATTGATTCGGAATTTAGCACCTTAATCGTGTTAATTTTAATTTCTATACACCATTAATTATACAAAAATGTATCCGGTTATGATTTAAAGGTAAAAGAAAATGTACGGAGCCATTTTGCAGTATTTGAGTAGGTAGGAAGGTTTACTATGTGGAATAAATACTATATAGCAGGGGCGTAACAACAACGGTAGCAAAAAAGCACGGGCCTACACATATTTAAAAAAAAAAATGCAAACAAAAAAAATGTGCTTGTTTCGTTTGCATTTGTGCATGCGCGCTTGCTACCAAATGTTCTATACTGTCAATGTAGGCTAGTTGCATGCTCTGAATGAAGTGCGGAAACACGACCGGGCTTCTATAGTAGAGCTCTTTTTGGTGAAGTGACAATTACTGCAAAAAGTTTTTTTTGCAACATAGATATGAGTCAAAGAAAACTTGACACGTTTTTTAAACTAAAGTCTGACACTCAACAGCCCACTCCTGATAAAGACAAGAGTGATCGTGACATAAATGTGTCAGTAGCAATCTCAGAATGTCCTAGTGTGGTCAGTGCTAGTGCGATAAGCGAAGCATGGACCACCGTATATTGACGCTGCAGGCGCATCACCTTGAGCAATTTGTCACACATCTATAGATAAATTAAACCTGCTAGAAGCTGAGTGGACTGATGCTCACACATTTACATTGTTAACATTGAGGGTATCATAGACGAATTTGAAACTTTTCCAGATTGAAATAATAAAATTGTATCATCGATAAAAATATGTTTTAGTAAGGCCTTAACTTAATGAATACTCAAATATGTGGCATAACTATATACACAGTCTAGGAACCTGTACGCCTGAAATCTCTTATTGACGTGCTCTTCTGTAAACTGCATTACGGTTTCGGTGGAAATCGACTGCCCACGCTTTCAAGGCATGCAAGTTTTTCGGAATTTATTATCGACAGATACAATGTATCTGTGTAAAAAAAAATACAGAATGTACATGATTCATTACTCTAACGGACGCTAAAGGTTTCTTTGGATAAAATAACGCAACAAATTCAGAATGGAGTATTAAACGTTTGTTTTTACTACCAGAAAAGGTAAAAATTCCATTTTTTATGCCTAGATGGCTTCCAATTTAGACTGTATTTGCATGGATAGTTTTGGTTGTGAGAAGCATTCTTTTTACAAATAAGCGATAAAGAAAGCATAATTTTTCCTACTGAAAAATTGGATTGAAAAAATGAATGTGCTGTCGGCTGTTTGCTGTAGCTGTGTATGTCTGTTTGACGTTGCGTTTGAAAACTGTCTGTACCCTGATTGACGTGCTAAATTTGTATTTTAAAATGTCTATTTATTTAGCAATGCTGAGGTATTCATATCTGTAATTTTGCATAAACTGTGTTCATATCTATTGGCATTACCAACACAAGTATCGCGAATTTTATTCAAGGATAAAGGGTCAAACGGGACAATTTTATTTTATCCTTGTTCAAAAGAACCTGTTAAAATGGTAAATATGACGCTATACGGCTAATACATTAAAAAAGAAAAGATGCAGTCCTTGCATCAATTAATCACGCATCCTGTCAGGTTTTTGGAATACAGGTTATTAGAATTTAATGAAAACATAGAAAAACTTACCTGCAGTGAAAGTGTAAGATGTCGAATTCCACCGAAACCGTAATGCAGTTTACAGAAGAGCACGTCAATAAGAGATTTCAGGCGTACAGGTTCCTAGACTGTGATATAGCTATCAATGAGACCACTATCACCCTTTAACTCAAATTTAAAAAGTAAACAACTACAGGTAAATGATTCTCCTGATAATTGTCAAATACCACTGGCATGTTTTTTTTTTAAACATCGGGTCCCTGTTCATCTATTTTTACTGCAGTTTTTAAACA
>MJUT01058995.1:1448-11628 GCA_002080005.1 Gigantidas platifrons | reverse complement strand
ACAAAGTTCTTCTTCAATGTCCATGTCTATCTGTAACAAATGGTTGGTCTGTACTACAGTTAAATTTAGCTGTGCTTTTTTGTCTTCAACAGACATTTACACTTAATCCACACATGTCAATATTTCCTGAATTGAAAATATGTATGTTGTGGTTCCTCTTTGACTGACTGATCATCTTGTTCTTCAATTTTCCTGAAATAAAATTACAAAATATGTAAGAAAACAAACCTTAAAATAACGTATTACATTTAAATATACAAAATGTAAAGATTTCACATATTAATACAATATAGTAGGTTATTACAGTTGCATCCTGCTGTCAAATTACTTCAGACAATAGAATTATACGTGTAAATTTATAAGTAAAATTAAATTAAATATAAAAAGAAAATAATTTAAAAAAAATATTGTGTGTTTTCTTTCTGCATGACCAGCACTAGTTAAGTTTTTTTTCATAATATATTTGTTCCATTTTGAAATTATATTGGGGAAGTTACAAATAATTGATTTAGCCATTAAATTATATTTTCTTAATCATCAGATTTTATAATTAAGCCCTAGTTTAAATATTTATGGGAACAAATAACCAAAATTGTAGACACTATACATCTAGTAAGTGAGTGATTGTTGTTTAATGCCAAGTGAGCAACATTTTAGCTATATCATGGCAAGAACCAGTTATAATTTGGTAAGATGGTGTCTACTTTGTAGTAGACCAATACGATTAATTGGATTTTTATAGTGCCAGATCACTGGAATGAGGCATGCCTCTCTAAACTGGAACATTATGCTGTGTGATAAGTGGAGCACAAGAACCAATTTGATAGTCTTTGTTTTAACCTCACCAGAGCTCAAACCCATGATCTACTACACCATATAATGCACTATACAAGCATGAAGCTGTGGAAAATGTACCAGACGTAACATAGACAAATACACAATGAATAAATACCTGCGATAATAAGGGGTCTTGGGCAAGGGAAGTAGAATATCTTTTTTTGGCTTCATACAATTCGTACCAGCTGAAAACAAATAAAACACATTGAAAATATTAAATAAAACTTAAGGTGTTATATATAATTTCAGTGAAATGCCATGTCTTTCTAAATAATCATAGTAAGTAAACACTGAACTTGACCAATATGGATAAACACCAAGCATTTGTTTTTTTGTTTTGTGACTTGGGGCCGATTTGACTGGAAATCATGCATTCATGACAGGACAAAAAAAAAGAAATGTGTCAATTTGTTTGCATAACGTATATAACGGACTGCAGAGCCAGAGGTCATTGAAATGATTATTTTTTTAGATCATTATTTATGTAAACTAATCCAACTGGAAATTACATTCCATTGATACGTGATACTTTTACGTTATTTCCGCAACCCAACATACTGTTAGTGTTAAGTTACTGACCGTTGTCTGTGAACCGATCAATCATAACAAGTGAAACCGTCGACAATGGGTGAAGTTATGATATATAGACTCTTGAAATGTGCCTTTAATGCAGAAAATCCTAAGAGTTTCATATGAAAGGAACGATACCTAATTACAAATTGTGACTTTGCATGATCAGACTTCCTAGGTCCGGTTAATTAAATTAGGTTGACCAGTTATGATTGGGGGGAGGGGGCACGCTTTTTTTCGGGATTACTATTTTCTGTTGTTCACAGTGCCTTTGAATCTATTTGGGATTAAATTTATGTCTAACAATAGATTTGACTGCGTGCTTCACAAGTCGTTTTGTAAACAAAGTACCTTTGATGAAACCAAGAACACGTTTTATTATTAGTTCGTGTTGTCATCTAACAGATTTAAAGATGGCGAGTTGTTTACAAATGGCATTATGGGAGAAACATATTTAATAAATGCTGTTGAAAAAGAAAATCCAGCAAATTAAAACACTTTATTACTTTTTTTTTTACTAAAGATCTAATTTAATATTACTTTAAACATCAATATCTACGAGTTGATTAAACAAACTTTGGTAGACACGCATCGGAAATTAACGAAGTGCAGGGAATCCGATTCAACGACCAATCATCGAGAAGCGTGGGCGGCGCCAATTTTGTAAATATTTTGAATATCAAAAAAATGTCAACAACAAATTATCGCTACGTCGAGTATGGATATCACGCATATTTGAAGTTATTATATGGACAAACGACAACCCAATTACCGGAAACTTAATGTCAGCAACATAATAGAGCCTCGCAAAACTTTTAGTGCTCACCCTGTTAGTGTTAGTGTTTAGATTTGTGAAGGCAGTCCATTGAGTCAGTCATGATAGGATCTAGGAATAATTCATCGTAAGTATGTACATTGTATATAAAATATATTAATTTATAACAACGTATAGACCAAGAACTGAATGAGTTATCTCTCAAAAGTAATCTACACATCCATCTGGCTCAACAAGTTTTCTTAAAATGAAATGCAACTACCTTGTGTTGTCATTTAGGAAAAAAGGGTGTGGGCTACTACTCCCAGATTCTACTTGCAATTCGTATGGGCGAATCATAGACTCATTACGTGTGCATAGAACTCACCATTTTGTTACATGTGAGATTCATGATTTTCTTTATTGACCAAAATAAAGGCGAATGGACCCAGGTTAAAAATAAGAAACATGTATAAAAAACAAAAAAAGGCTGCATATCAATTCAAATTCTTTATTAACTAAAGTAGGGCCCACAGGGGGCATATATACAAGATACAAATAAGCTGGTTTAATTTATGTAAACTATTCATAATATGTAAAATTTAAAGTACATGTATACTAGCACAATATGCACAAAAATTATGATATTTTTTTGAAACTTTCTGGAATTGATTTTGTCTTTAAGCCAATGACATGCTAATATGTTAAATCAAATTTTTTCCTATATTACCCAATAAAAACAAGCTTGTTTACAAAAAATAATGCACAAGTACACCTTTCTTAGGAAACCAATAACCAGTTAAAAGGCAGCAACTAGTTATAAATGTCAAACACTAAATGTTGAAACAACTTATATTTCAGAAAAAACTTAAGACAGTTGCACAAGATTGTCAAGTACTGGAACTGACTGAGAGGTAAGTTTTATCTTTATTGATTTTTAGCTTTGTTAACAATTTTTATCCTAAAATTTAATGAAAATACAATTATATTATAGTTACTTACCAGCAAGTCAACTCTTCAAAGAATCCATGGACATCCTAATGTCTCCAGAGCCTTCAACGAGCACGCAAAATCACGAAATATGTGTAAATTGTACCATTCTACAAGAGGAGGTCACACGCAACAACCAACAAATACAATGTCTACAGAATTAACTCAATACCCCCAAGATTGTGAACCAGTATTTACAGATAACCACACAGAACATGCAACAACAACTTGTAAATTTGCAGTACTAGGTACAGTACTAGTTGTTGTGGAATAAACATCACGTAAAGTATACATTGGCATGCATTTGGTGTCAAGGTCAAAATCGTTTTATCGTTTGACTAAGTCTTCTACTCTAAAGGAGCTGCCATTATGAATTCTTGATAACCATCGTGTTAGTAAATGCAATATTATGAATGATAGAAGAATGAAATTATCTACCATAAAAACCAGTTTTTGTTAAATTTATTCTACTTGAATACTTGCATATAGCAAAAGAGGGTTCTGATCATGATGTTTAACACCACTTTCAATAGTATATTAGTTACATTGTGGCAGTCACTTTTATTAGTGACCTGGACAGAACCACCGACCTATCATAAGCCACTAATAATCTTTATCACATAATGTTGTATTTTACTTAAGACATATTTTATTGACCATGAATTAGACACAAGTTATAAAGTTACGATATCTTCTCTGTTACATAATATAAATCATTAAAAAGACAATATTATATTATATTATTAATCTGATATTTTTCTCAAATATTGATTAGTTAATACAACACCACGTGGTTATTTGTATTCCATTTGGCTGCATGACAATGCTACTAAATTTAGCGTTTTGTCGATCAAAAATATTATACTGCACAGGTTATACAGCACGTTACTAAAAATAAATTCATAAATTCCCCAAAACAATCACCTGACAGAATTGACCAATCAAATAATACTTCCGTTCATGAGTAGCAGACGACAATTGACAGGGAGCTCCGGCAGGTTTGCGTCTTTAGAGCAAGATGAGATCAACAGTATTTTAGACAATATTGAAACAAAAAATACCAGACGACAGAATACTACAGCGGTAAAGTTGTTTCGACAATAATTATCAGCAAAAAACATGCCCAGTGAATTTGAAGATTTTACCGTTGATGAACTTGACAATGTTTTGAGCTACTTTTACATGGAAATGCGAAATAAAGAGGGCGAGAAATATAAGAAAACAACAATGCATGCTTATCGGGAAGGTATCCAGAGACATCTCGATAAAGCACGTGACATTGACATAAAAAACGAGGAAGTTTTTAAGAAGTCTACGAAGGCGTTCAAAGGGATGACCAAGGAACTAAAGCGCGTTGGTCTGGCAGCCATTGACCATCACCCCTCAATCGAGGACAGTGATATTGAAAAGATGTATGCATATTTTTGCCAGAATTTGGAAGATCCACAGCTATTGCAGTATAAGGTAATTTTCTTTGCATGTCCAAGTCTGTATTACTAATACTATTGTATCATAATCTGATAATTTTCTCAAATTTTACAAAATCATGTTCAAAAGAAAAAAGGAGCAGTAACCTTACAGTAAAGCACAAAAGAAAAAAAAAAGTACAAATCCAGAAAATAAAAGTGAGACAGGATATTGCATGAACCCCAAAGTGTGATGTGACCTGATGCGTCAACAGGGCACACGTCTCTTGCAAAAAAACTTGCCAAAAGAAAATAATGTAGCCATCGTAGACCTCTTTAAAACTTCCTCGTTTTTTATGTCAATGTCAGATGTTTTATATTGCATATTGTCGTTACTTTAATTTTTATTGATGCACGATACCAATGTTAGGTCACCGATACAGTAACGATTGTTATGTTACATGTACTAAATAAATTACATAAAAAACTCATCATACCATGTATGATATTATATTTTCAATATCTATATATGTATAATGATATAAATTAACATAAAGGAATAAAACAAATACAATTGCAAAATTATTCTATATGTATTTTTCAGGTGTTCGTTGATCTGATGCTCCACTTTGGTCGTCGGGGAAGGGAGAATCTCTCAAGTTTGACCAGACAGCATTTTGCTGTGCAGAGTGATGCTGATGGGAAATTTTATGTTTACTAAGTAATCGATGAGAAGACCAAAAATCATCAGTCGGATAGTGAACTATCGGCAGATGGCAGGATGTATGAAATTAAGGGTATGTACTTAATAAAATGAAGAGATCTGGAATAAATGCCAACCAGACACCAGACCCCCACAAATTGAAATGTCACGTACAGAGATTGTCATACAGCCTTCAACAATGAACCGTAGCCCACCCTGTATGACAATCTGTGTATGGCCCCAGACAAAGTGTGAAAACAAAGATTATTGTATTATGTATATTTAATATTGATTGAAGTAATGAGTTTGAGAATCATTTGCCAGCATGTTTTATTGCATCAAAATATAAAAATTACTGATGTTATCATGTATGGAACACCTCTGTACGTTTATCATGCGTCGTGTATGTTATCATTGTATGCGCCATTAGATTTATTGTCTCATTAGTATTTGTGAATTTTTTATTATAACTGTTATATTTATTAATGGCAGATTGTATTTACATACACTAATTGTATGAATTTTCCTGCACATTATTGGTAGTAGGCAGAACCATGATACAGTCGTGACCTAGCTCATATCCTAAAGAAGGCGTGTATTATGATAACATTCCACTGGGTCATAACAGAATTGGACAATTAATGAGTGAAATAAGCAAAGCTGCACATCTTTCAAAAGTTTATACCAACCATTCCTGTCGCGCAACGACAGTTCACGTTTTAGACGCAGCTAATGTACCAAGTAGGCACATAATGACTGTAACTGGTCATCGCTCTGAAGCCTCTCTTAAAACGTACTCTGGAAAAACTTGTGAACAGACAAAGAAAAGAATGTCAGAAATTTTGAGTGAAAAAACGCTAGGAAAATCTAAAAAAGTTAAGTCTTCTATTTCGAATATCGATTTTCTGTGCCTATCGCAAAGTACCATTTCTGTAGAAGAAGAGAACATTCCTATAGATTTAAATGACACTAAAGTAGATCTTCAGCCGTTGTCGAACTTGATTGGTTAAAACCCCAGGTATAAAAATCCATATTCCCGGGTGTTGCTATGCCATATTACCGGGTGTAACTATCCATTTAACCAATCAAATGATGTTATAATTTTCAAAACGGGGATAATATGACGTTAAAGTTCGCTACGGTGCGCTCCAAAATCAAATTTAGTTAATGTTAGCTATATATTGAATATATAGAGAAAAAAGCATGACCATTTATAAGCAGACAGATGCAAAGCGATGTTCAACGTAGGATATTTGTTTTCTATAAAATAAATTATTAGATACAAAATAAAATGATACAATATTTATTATTTATAAGCTTGTTAAAATATTAAAACATCAATTGACATTTGATTAGCACAGACAATAAACAGTAAGTGTTGTGTAAACATGTCACACTTAACATGTATGCATTGGGACAATTAATTTCCAAACCAACGCGAATTTCATCATCCAGTAGTTCAGTAATAGACTATATTTTATGTAATACTAGTGAAAAGATTTACCAATCCGGTGTCATTGAAGTTGGAATTAATGACCATTTTGCACTAAACAACTAGAGAACACACAGGTAAGGAGAGTATTGTACGTATACGATCATTAAAACATTATTCACAAGAAGCCTTTATAGGAAAACTTGAACAAACTGACTGGTCGGAACTCTACCTATGCAGAAACGTAAATCAAGCATGGGAAATTTTTCGAAAATTATTTAAATCAACTTTAAATTCTATAGCTCCATATAAAGAAATAAAAATTAAACAGAGTAAAACAGCTTCGATTGAACCATGCTCAGAAAATCTATTATGATAAATGTCCTTATTTGAAAAATAATTTCATCAAAATTAATTAACAGCATGCCCATAATACTAGATCAAGTCAGATGAATTATGTTACACCAAAAATTAAAGGCATCGAATCAACAACGTTTTACTACAATGGAATCCATGATTGGAATTCTCTACCCGCTCATGTTGATCTTTTAATATCCACTTGAACTTTTAAGTTGATACTTGTAAAGGACCCCATTGGAAATAAGCTGAATGGCTTTCATGGGCTATCCTTGGTCTGAAAGTTTTCAGCAGCTGCAATGACTGGATTGAAGTTTCTGTTAATGATGGCAGTTTTATGTTTTATTTTTAAATTAACGAGAAATTTTTAAACACTTGTGTATGATGTTGAAATTTTTAAACCTAAATATATTTTACCTTTTACCTTTTAACCGTTAATCCACACCTGTTACTTGTCATGGATCAAAGAGTTTACTGATTAACAACAATGCTGGCGGCCTCGAATGCACTATTGATCAAGTCAGTTCTTTTTAATAATTGTGTGAGTGTTTTTACAAGCCAGCATGCGTGTATTGGCTTTATGACACTTAACCTAAGATCGATTTCAAATTTATCCAGTTTCTTGTTTTTCTTCAAAAACTTCGTTACCTGGTCTCAAAAGCAGGCTTGTCAGTTTTTGGAAGTAATGAAGCCGTCTTTTTTTTCGCGATTTACTGACATAGAGGATTGTCCCTCTTTAACATTCAAAACTCAAGTATAATTAAAGCCGTAGAGGGGAATTGTCATTTATCGATCTCGCATAGGATTAATTAAACCAGTATCAAACAGTTTTAATTAATTGTACAAACAATTCGATGATGTGGTCAAACTACCTAAGAAAGATCAAGGCAGATCTTTACCGTCAGGAAAATATGACACAGCATGTTTTTGTCTAAATAATACCATATACATTTTATCACTTTAGGTTGTCTGTGAAACGCGAATTTAAAACAGCGCGAATGTGGATTTCGTCAGTATATCGCGCAAAAAAGACGGCGCGAAAATTTCCCGGTTTACAGTATTTGTTTATTATTAGCGCTAGTTTAGAAGTTTATGCAATTTGACTATATAGATAATGTGTTACTGATTAGATATTGGTTTAATTTATGAGTTTTATCGCCACTTTCAGCAATATTTCAGTTATGTCGTGGCAGTTGGTTTTGTAGGCAAAGGAAGCTAGGGTGTCCGAGTAGGGTCACCGACCTGTCACATGTCGCTGATAAGCTTTATTACATAATGCTGTATCGAGTGCACCTCGGCGTGAGAGGCATTCGAACTCACAACGTAAGTGGTGATAGGCTGACTAGACATTGTTTTTTTTTATATTGCGGAAAGGATGGGCAATATAGATACATCAACAAACGGATGGAATCGTAAACTATGTATTATTTTATAATTACAATGTAGATTAATTTCATGCTTGTTCAAGCCTAATGACAGTGTTTACTGTCAGTTCATATATGTTATACAAGACATGCAAGATACTGAATTAGAATAACAATGTTAATTGTTTTGATGATACATGTATACTGCAATTGAATAATGACTTTTATTGTAGGAAAATGTCGAAACAGCCAAGGAAACGGCGTCGCATTGATTCGAAGGAGATGAAATATATGATGAAAGAACTAGTAGGGCAAATGGTTTCCGTAATCGTTGATTTAATAACATCAAAATTATCACAGGGATCTACTGTTCAAACGGGTACACTTGCTCAAAGTCAGGAGCAGAATGCTTGTACCTCTGGGAAAACTCAAGCAAGCATTTATGTAACACTATCTGCACCGGTTGCTAATGTGGCTTTGCCAACAAGTTCAGAGCACACACCATCCACTTGTATAAGTGATAATCTTCAGCAGACATCAGTTGCAAGTCAGAATGAAAAAGTTAATAATATAGACATAACGGGACCATTACACTCTGACAGGCCATTGGGGCAAGTAGTTTTAAGGTCTCCCAAAACAAACAGCAACAAATTATAAACTTTAGAAAGTACAGACACGCAATGGTCAAAATCCAAATCTTCATGATGAATGTCACACTGATTATAATAAGCACTATTTTTCTCCAGCATATTTTAAAATTTGAATATTAAATGAATCACATCCATCGATTATTCAAATAGACACGAACGCCATTTCTGAAAAAAAAAGGTTTTTGTCAGTGTTACTATGGAATTAAAGTACCAAAGTGTTAATGCTCCATAAAAGTTATGAGATTATTTAAACGTTAAACGTAGAATATAAAACATTAATACTTTTTTGAATAACCATTTATTATAACGGTTACGCTTCGGGTGGCTCAATGAGTTAGGTCGCTGGATCTAACAACTCATACAAGCCTATCACCAATACGGCGTGGGTTCGCGCCCGGCTTTGTAAATTACAAAAAAGGGTGCACTCGACTCGCAACCGCAAGTGATAAAGTTTACCAGTTGCTTGCCCATGGTCGGTGGTTCTCTCCGGGTACTCCGGCTTCCTCCACCACTAAAACTGGTCGCCATGATATAGCTGAAATATTGTTGAAAGTGGCGTTAAACACCAAAAATCCAAATCCAAATCCCAAGCGGAGCGGGGGATATAGAAATGCTGGGCATCCGGATATATTGTAAGCACTCTCAGATTTGTATTTGTTGACCAATTCATTTCAAACTTACACACAGGCATTATATTAAGAATCTCTAGCTTAAGTTCGAAACTGTGCAAAATTCGAAATTTTCTTGTAAATTCTTGTAAAATCATGGTTTTTTTTATAGAAAAAGTACATATTTTGAGAATTACACATTTCTCTGAAACTACAAAAGATACAAACTTAATATTTGGTATGGGTGGAGATGCCAATGTGAAGTTGAGGATGCAACATTCCCCCCTCCCCCAGCTCAGCCTCACCACTCTGGGGAATCTGTATAAAAAAATGTGACCGAAATCCCCACCCTAAACCATATATATTTATGATCAGGGTAACTAGGCAAATCAAATGCCTTATAGCTAAGGCCCCCAAGGGTCATACCCCACCTCCTACCTGAAGTGAACTTTTTAATGGTGGAGATCCCCACCCCTAAACCATATATATTTATGATCAGGGTGACTAGG